>JANIWQ010000113.1:0-33334 GCA_030555725.1 Pichia sp. yHMH446
AATAATCTTTGCAATAGGAGTAATACCTAATTCTTGAACTTTTTTAGCAGACATTAAAACTAATGCTGCACCACCATCATTGATTGGAGAAGCATTAGGTGCAGTAACTGTACCAGCAGCTGCATCTGCTGCTCCTGCAGCAGCTGAGCCACCATCCATGCTTGGGGCGAGCCGAGCCACCTCGGCGGCAAAGTCGTTCTGCGCCGCCAGGACGCGCCCGTTGTGGAGGAGCCTGAGCCTCCGTGTGGCAAGCTCAGGGTGCGCTCTCCGTATCTCGCGGCGCACCTGCTGCGCCGCCAGGCGCCGCACGCTCGGGTCAGCGGCGTCCACCTCAATCACAGTGTCGGGAAGACCATTCACGTATCGCACCACAAACTGTACCTTCATTCGTGTGTGCTGAACAGAGAGAAGCACGACGCAGCTAGCGAATGACAGACAGCGAGACAGACAAACAGTTGTGTGTAACCCTGAGTCTCTCACCATCGCGCGCGCCAGCACGAAACTTTTCACCCAGCTCTGCTCTGCTACGCTATAAATACAGGCAACAGCGCCCCCGCTCTCGTTCCGGGTGACTCTCCCCTTTGGCCCCCTTCCTTCCGCATAATCAGTGCGGCAAACCAATGCTCTACGTGTTGCTTCACCCGTCTACGACTACGCGGGCCGGAGCGTCATGCATGCGGTGAGATAAATGGGGCTGATTACCCGGAATCGTCTTAGTATCTGTTGGCTGCAAGCTCTATACTTCCTTACTTGCATTCAAGGATCGGTGGATTCATACATACATACGAACATATGGACAATAATATATATATAATTGTAACTAATTAACTTTCTTGGTGGTTGCAGTCGCTGCAACGAGCACACCTGGCAACTCTTCCTCGCCAGCCTTGTACATCAGCTTCACTCCTGACACAATCGTCGCAATAATGACAACGCTCGTCCAAAATAATAAGTTGAACTGCGACGAGTAATCAATCTTCTCACATGCGTTACCCGTCCAGTATGTTGTCATGGTTTCACTACCTTCTTTGGTAGCAGAACACAAACATTTGTAACATTCACCAACTAGAGTACATTCACCAACTAGAGTACATTTACCGTGTCCTGAACATGAATCTGTTCTCTCCATACATATAATCTCATCCCTAAAGCAAACATCTCCTGATTTAGATCCCGCTTTTGACCGATCACTTCTTTTAACAAGTTCTTTACTCTTTATAGTAGCCAACGATTGATCAATAGGCAATGCAATTATAGTTATATCCATACCTAACTCTTCAATCTTATCAATCTTATCACTCAAAATTTGACTAATTAATCTCTTACATGTATCATAAGTTTGCGTTAATCCTGCCTTCTTGTAAATTGAAATCAACGAATCTAAATTGATTATAACATCTTCACATATTTTACCTTCATCATTCAAGAAAAATTCAACTTGTGTTAACTCTTTAATAAATTCTTCATCATTAATAACATTCAAAAATCTCTTCTTCATCTCTTTATTCTCTCCACTATATTCATTCTTTAAATTCTTCCAAAATGACTCAACTTTATTATTCTCTTCTAAATGGAAATACTTACTCCATAATTTCCCCAAATATTCGAGTTTATCATTAGAATCACTTAAAACGACAATCTCATCAGATAATTTCTTCTTCCTATAACCATTATCCATTTTCAATCCATACAACTGATTTGATACATTTTTCAAAAAATCTTTAAATTCACTATTCTTCCTATCATCTTTAATCTCAATCTCAAATGTCGGTTCCTTACCAAAATCTTTTAAGAATTCATTAGGTTTCTCAACCCCATTAACTACAACAATTAATCTCTTACCATCACTAACATCTTCTTCAACCCCCTTCTCATTACCAATCATAATATTATCCAATTCTTCAACCTCTTCAACATTATAATATTGTGAAATACCAAAATTATATGCCAAATTCAAAATACCATCTCTTTGTGGGATGACAATCGGTTCATTAGATCTTCCCCTAAATACAGCAGCATTGTTGATAGCTAAAACTGAACTAATCAATCCTAATAAACAGATCCTCATCACTATACTGTTAACTTATTGGAAAACTGGTTTTGTGAAAACGAAAAAAACTAGCATTACCTTGTACTCTTTCCCATACACACTAAAGCAGCCATTTTTTTAGCACCCAGCGAATGGGGCCCCAGCCGAACTTTATTTTATCCTACCTTGCACCATTACATTACCACCACATTCACTTGTGAATCATTACTCCCCGCTAACTACTATTATGGGACCACCGGTGCCCAAGGAAATACTCAAACAAAGACAAGATGAAATGTTGAAAAATAATGCTAACGTTAAAATTAAACAGTTCTTCGATAGAGAGAAATCTTTGAATGATGAAATAAGTAATAAAATCACATCTTCAACCAAATCAATCAATCAAAGATTCGAATAATATATATATATATACACATACACATATATTACATTCAAACTTAGGGTATAAATACTTTACAATTTCCAATTCATTTTTTAGTTTCAGATTTATTCTTCAAACGTTCCTCCCTTTCAAGTGTTCTCCTATCACCTTTCAACAATTCTAAATGTCCAACCCTTGAAGAAATCAACTTTTCTGTATTACTAACTAATTTTGCTTGATGTTGTTTAGCTAATTTAATTATTTCTTTATCCTTACTTGAAACTTTCTTCGCCTTGTAAATCTTTGGTGCTGCCGCTTTAGGATTCTTCTGGTTCTTTGTAACCCTTGCACTCTTCTTCTTTGCTAATTTTAAATTACCTTGTGCCATCAATCTTGTATAAAAGTAATAATATTACATAAATACATACTAATCCTTTATCATTATAAATTGTATAAAAATTATTTTCACCACTGCGCAAAAAAAATTGTCACCTTGCTTCGCTACTGCTGCTTCTCTACATCAACACCGTCAATCGCTGCTTTATCGACAAACCAACAAACTCCACCATGAATTTTATCATTCAATAAATTAACTTTAGCACAAGGTAAATTAGTTTCACTTTTCTTCTCGAAAATCTCTTTCAAAACATCTTTCTTACTTGATCCAGTTGCAACAAATGCAATTGTATTACATTTCGATAAATATTTTAATGTTAATGTAATCCTCTTTGATGGTGGCTTTGGTGAATCATTGATTGAAGTTACATAAATTTCACCTTCTTCAAATAATTCATGATTAGGGAAAAGTGAACATGTATGTCCATCAGGTCCACAACCTAATAAAACTAAATCAATTCCATTTAATGGTAATTCATTCTCATATTCTTTAGCAATTTCATTATCAGTTTTGGAATCATTTAAATGAATTAAATTTTCATTAATTGTAATTACTGTTGGTCCAATCTTATTTGATTTATGAGCTAATTTATTAAGAATTTCTTTCTCAAATTGTCCAAAATTTGAATCTTTATGATCTAATGGTACAATTCTTTCATCACTGAAATAAATAACCCATTTATCCCATTTGATTGATTCATTATTTAATAAACTTTTAGATAAAATTTTAATTAATGAACCTCCACTAATTGCAATAGTAAATTGATCTTTTGTTGATAAAATTGCATCTTGCTGTGTAACTATAAATTTAGATAGTGATTTAGCAATCTCTTCATCATCTTTATAACTATAAACTTTGACCATCTTGGTAAATATAGAGTATCGGCTGGCTTTGAAAACTGGGTATCGTCAATTGTGTGTCACAGTGGCTTTAAAAAGTGGGCTGGCATCGTGGTGGCGTAACTTGCATTTGCTTTCACCACCGAAAACCTCGCCCCGCCCCGCCCCGCCATCACCCTCACTCTCACCCTCACCTTAACCCTACTTATCTTCAACCTCAACTTCACTCTCATCTTCACTTTCTCTTCCAGATACTTCATCAAAAACTTGATACACTGATGGTAAAATCTCAACATCATCTTGTAAATTCTCAAGTGTAGTCAATTCTTTAACTTCCCAATTATTCATAACCATATCATCAATATTTTTATCACTTCCAAAAATTGAGGTTCCTTTACCACTACCTGCTTTACTTATAACATCATCAATCATATTGCCTAATTTGGAAATCATATTTTCACCATTCCCAACACCATAACCTTCACCTAATCCTGTAACTCTACGTATAATCGCAATCCTTTCAGTATCTGTAACATTTTGATTTACCCTTCTCTCAAATTGTGGATAATCAATTGCATGTCCAACACTCATACCAACTTTAACTAAAGTTTCAAGTTTTTTATTTGAATTATAAACTAAATCTGCATCCCAACTTATATTTTTGAAATTATTATTATTATTATTATTACTATTATCTTCATCATAATTTTTGAAAATCAATATAACCGTTGATCCACCAAATTTAAAATAGCCTAATTCTTGACCTTTATTTATAATTTGATCAGTTTCAATACTTAAAATAATACTACCAACCATCATTGCTCCAACTAAAATAATCTCAACAATACCATATTCTTTAGTTTCTAAACTAATTATACATCGAATATTTTCACCGAAAACATCTAATTCTGATCTAATTGCCATTGGATTTACTGTATAATAAGTTCCATGAATATTCCTAATTTTAATAATTTTACCATTTAATGGTGAATGAATTCTATGATAATCTTGTGGTGCAAGTCTGAAAATTGCAATAGAATAGTCTTCATTTGTTAGTTTAGTTGATTTACAGAGTAATTTATCGATTGTAAATCCTGTACCTTTAATCCATAGTTTTTTAGCATCATCAACTTTATTGAAAACAATTAATCTTGAATCTGCAACTGAATTTATAATATTATTATCTTTACCACCTTCAATTGGTCTAGCAGTTGGTTTTAATTTCCTACTGAAAAATTCATTAAAAGTTTTATATTTTTTGATATTTGGTTCAATACATTCATTTAATGTATCATCTAAACCATGAAATTTAACAAAACTTGAAATTTTATTCCTAGAATTTGGATTATCATATCTTTTACCTTGTTTAATTGATAATATTCTTAACATTCTTTTAATTTTTTCACTTGAATTATCAGCTTTAACTGATTTATAAAGAAATCTAATTCCAAGTTTAACAAATGCTGATATTTTTTCTTCTAAAATTAAACCACTTTCTCTATCTTGAACAAGAATATGTGCATTATTACCACCAACAGTTAATCTTCCATATGCTATATGAGCAAGTATTTTAACATACCATCTCCTTGATGCATTATTGGAAGTTGTATAACTTTTATTTATAAATTGTGTAGGTTTTAAATTAAGTTTACAAATTGATAAATGTTGGAAAGCTGAATTATTAATTTTATCAATTTTACCACAATATGGACATTTAACTATTTTAGGGTTAAAATCATGTTTCATCGCTGATAATGAATTTATTGAAACGTATTTAAATCTAATCGATAATTGTGGTGAATAATCTTGTAAATTAAGCAATTTATTTGATTTTTGTAATGATGTTTTAGAAAATTTTAATGGTAATGATTTATATGTCCATAAATCATCTGCGTTAAATTCAGATTCATTAATTAAATTTTCCATATTAATTGATGTATAACAAATATCATCATTTGATGCAAGCAGGTCAAAATCATAAACAGATAATTTCAATTGAAAATTAAGTGAATATTTACTTACCCTTATATTCATAAATTGATCTTTCCATGATGGATTTAATGCATGCCTACATACATTTGTCTTAAAAATTTGTTTGGAAAATGAAACAACAACAAATGGATCCATATCGTATGTTAGTTTTGTTGAATTTCTGAAAGGTGGTAAACCAGTTGCTGATTCGATCTGTAAAATAAGAAATCCATCAGTATCATCATGTTCACTCATAGTCGATGGTAAATCTACATTTGAATTAATAGGAGAACTTGTAATTGATGCTGGTGTAGATGAACTCAATTTAGAAGGTATATGTTTCTTATCAAGGAGGAAACGTCCTTTATTGACAAAATGTTTTAAACTTTTCTTGTTATAACTTGAAACAGAAGATACTGAAGCAACAGAATTAGCAGGTGTAGAATTTATTGATAAACTACTTACATCAGATGTAATTGATTCAAGATCATCTGTACCAACAACTTTGAGTGGACCTTCCATTTTCGTTAATTTTTCAACGAGTTCTAGTAGGAATTGAGGATCATTCACTTCAATTTTAAAATTAATATCAATAACAAAATCGCAATGCGTTTTGGTCACATGTTGTAAACCAGCATTATGAAGTTCTATCAAATTTAAAATAAAAATTGAGAAAGGTATAACATCTTCAGTCTCTGTTGTAATTTCAAAATTTAAAGTTTCATTCTTTAAGTTAAGCCTCTCAATTGATTCTAAATCACATAATCTAATGTGAAACTGGTCTCCTAACTTTGTAACATCTAGAGCTATGGAGTTGTGTAAGGTTTTTGTATGAAACTCCGAAGTTCGTATTCCATTTTCAACGTACGGCTTTTCAAATGATTTTTTTCTCAAAGAAAAATCTAGTATAATTTTAGCTCCTCCCCATTGAAGCTGATTGTTGAAAACGATGGACTCCATCATATTATTTTTTTGCAAATCACCTCTTCAACTCGAGGAATACTTAGTTAAAATCCAACCCAAAGGCAATCCTATATATTAATGCTTAGTATTTTATTTTCAAAATTATTTTGCAACAGTCCTATCAACTGTGTATTGGCTTATTATTTGCCGCGTAAGCGGACAAAAATAGTAATGAATTTATGTAATGTCGGATCGGCATAATTTTAAGCCACCCTCGTCCTTATTGTTAGTTCAACAGGCGGAGATAGAAGAAAAAAACTCCCTCACAACCTCATCTGCGTTAATTAGCAGACACTTGCTGACCGGAGGCAAGTGTGGAAAAGAAGCGAAGATAGTTGCATCATCACTTTGAGAAATACAGTGAAATTACCAAGTTGTGACACGCACAGAGTTATCCACTCAAAGCTGGCACAATCTAGAATTGTTTCAATCACGGCTTCTTGAAGTAATACATTTACATGGTCAGCTTACAAGAGAAGAACAAAATCAACAAGCAAAGAACACCAACACTAGATACTTAGTGGTCTAACTTATAAGATGGATTCAACAAAGTTTTATTATATTGTTTGCTGAACCATTTCTGCTATCCATGGTCTTCGTATTTAAGCAATCCATTTTTATCAATGCTCTCTCTGGTTTTGCAATTGGTTTTGTAATTAATCAGTTTTGGTTAGGCTACTTATCACCTATCTCAATATCATTATCTTATCTCTAGATCAAAAGAGACGCCTATCTTTACTAAACATCATGCTACATTATTCATTCCATTTTAAGGCAGGTTAAACTAACTTTAACATTGAAGCATGACAATTTATGCTACTTTGTTATCTCAACTTTTCCGAATTTCCTGCCAGGGAAACTAATTCCGCGAAATATATTTCCTAATATGGAAATCCTTGTTATCATAAACTAGTATTAAAGTTGGCATGAGATATAGATCTCCTATTAAGGAGTAACTTCGGAACAACTATAAAAGAATTAAAATTACCAGGCATCTGATTTAAAATTAATTATGAATGGAAGTACAAAAACTAACAAAACCAAATATCAAGCAAATGTCTACTATTATCGATAAGCGTATACCATCTGCTCCACCTTCAACAGAAGGACAGGAAAAAGAGGAACTTTTACCAGGAGTACACACATTGCCTGCATCATGGTGGACCTCAGAAAAAGTACTTGATTTTGAGAAAAGGTCTGTGTTTGCTAAAAGTTGGTTATATTGTACTCATCAAACAAGATTTACTAAACCAGGTGATTATTTTGCGTTCAATTTTATGGGGTGGAATTTCTTTCTCATTAAGACAAAAGAAGGTGAGATAAAAGGCTTTCATAATATTTGCAGACATAGAGCCTACCCAGTTGTTAGAAAACAGAAAGGATCCACTACAATTCTAGGTTGTAAATATCATGGCTGGTCATATGATACAAATGGAAGTTTGCGCAAAGCACCACATTTTGATAAAATTGAAGGTTTTGATCCGAATGCTAATTCTTTATATGAAATTAAGACCCATGTTTCTAGACAAGGATTGGTGTTTATCAATTTTGATAATACTGACAGCAGCGTCCCATTTGATGAATTTTTCAAGGGGCTAGAGAATGAAATGGATGAATACGATTTTGAAGACTATGAGTATCATATGTCTTATGAATTAGATGGTGAATTCAATTGGAAAACACTAATGGATGGATACCAAGAATGCTACCATTGTCCAACTGCTCATCCAGGCTTAAATCAAGCGTTCAAGATGGAGACCTATAAAGTTGTTCCTAAGGGTAATTATTGTAGACATTATGCAAAGATTGTTGATGTCAACGAATCAGAGAAGGAGCAACCAATTACTCAAGAGACAGGTGGATGGTTTGGATTTGGAAAGAAAGATAAAACTAATACTAATGGTGCAACTGCGAAACCTAAAAAGGAAAACCCTGGTGGCTCGTTCAACGGTTTATGGTGCTACCTATTTCCAACCAACGGTATCAACTGCTATTCTCCTGCATGGTACTCGATCAGAGTCTTACCAATTACTGCCAAGCGCACCATTTTGCAGTACGACATTTATACCAAGAAAGGTTTGACTGAAGAGAAAAAGAAAGAGTTTGTTGACTTTTTACAGCAGGTTGAAATTGAAGATTTCGATTTATGTGAAGCTACACAAAAAAACTTAAATAACGGTGTTTACACTACTGGATATCTCCACCCAGCGAAGGAACAAGGGGTCCTTTACTACCAGGGTTTGGTGAAGGATTTGGTAAAGAAACATTATGCATTGGAACAGGAAGCTGGCCGCACCATCAATCCAGCTGCACTTACAGCAATGCACAACGCAGAAGCGGAAGAACTCGAACGTATCTGCCGGGATATTGAGTGTAAGGGCTCTACTCCGGGTGAAGAAGGCGCCAATATGGAATGGTAGGTGAGCCATTGTATTCATACTTTGCATTGCAGGATCATTATTTCAAAATAATCAATATGCTATGTGTAAAACACTTGTAGTCTATTTGTCGTTTCCTGTTGTACGAATGATTTAATTTCTTTCCCCCCAAGTTATAGCCGCGTTTCACTGAGCCTCCGACGGCGATGACCCATTTCCGCTCAGCCAGCAACGTCCCGGTGACGTTTCCGGGGAGCGAGGGGGAACGAAAAATTAAAAAAAAAAATGGCTGGCAGGTGCAAAATCGCTGTCAGTATCGCCAATTTTTCCAGCTGCACCCTAAGATCGAGAAAACATAGGAGAGTGACATTTGTACACAAACATTATCTCTTGTATAACTTTTACGTTTTCATAGACATTGACAGTTAAAATTGCATTGCGGGCTAATGCTGACAACTATGGATGAAGTATATCCTGCTGGAATGGAGAGACAGTCCAGACAAAACAGCATTTACCGTCATCTACATACACCAGATCAGAAACCACTTAACTTGACTGATGCTGAAATCAAGGAAGATTGCAAGAACATTGTGCTCCCGTGTCATCATATTGAAGATGTCAATGAGCTGAGTGTTGATATTGGAGGATCGTTGGCCAAAATGGTGTACTTTACTACTAACAAGAATGGAAATGGATGTACATTGAATTTTTGCAGTATGGAAACCGATAAGATTGATCAATTTGTGGAAAGAATTGAACAAGTAGTGATGGAAAATTATAAAGGTAAAGAGGTAACAATTATAGCAACAGGTGGGGGTGCACATAAATATAATGATTTGCTGAGCAGAAGTGGGTTGGTAGTACAAAAGGAAGATGAGATGCAATGCTTGATTGTTGGTCTAGATTTTTTCATCACTGGCGGTATACCGAAAGAGGTGTTTTACTATAATGCAGAAGATGCTAGCTTCATTAATGAAGATTCCGCTGGTGAAGTTTACCCTTATCTACTGGTTAATATAGGATCTGGTGTTTCAATGGTTAAAGTTACAGGGCCGAAAGATGGTAATTTCGAGCGTGTTGGTGGCTCATCACTTGGTGGTGGTACTCTATGGGGTTTATTGTCTGTTTTAACTGATGCAAATACTTTTGATGAAATGTTGGAGATGGCAACTAAAGGTAATAATGAAAATGTTGATTTATTAGTCGGTGACATCTATGGTGAAGGATATAATAAAATTGGATTGAAGTCAAATCACATTGCTTCTTCCATGGGTAAAGTCTTCAAAGAAGTTGTAGGGAGTAAAGTTGAGGAAAACCTTAGTAGGGAGGAAAGATTAAATAAGTTTAAACAAGAAGATATTGCTCGATCGCTGTTATTTGCAGTTTCTTATAATATTGGACAAATTGCTTATTTACAAGCTCAACGTCATGAATTAAAGAAAATCTATTTTGCTGGCTCATATATTAGAAATCATATCCAAACAATACGAACGTTAAGTTTTGCTATAGAGTTTTGGTCAAAAGGTGAAAAAAGAGCATATTTCCTCAATCATGAAGGTTACCTAGGTGCTATGGGAGCTTTCTTGCTCAGAAAAGAAAAGAGTTAATGCTATCTTCTTCCTTCTATTCAAAACTTCTCCCAAAGCTCAATTTTCCTGGACAACTCATCATATTTCCGTTGAATTTCTGCATCAATCTCTGTTGAACTTCGTGATAAAGTTTCCAATTTTGCAACTAATTCAGCTTTGGTCCTTTCTAATTCAGATATTTCATGATCTAATCCTAATTCATCCATTTGTAAATTATCAAACTGCTTTTGTAACGATTCATACTCTAACTCTAATTCTTCACATTGTTCGTGTAATTCTGAAACTGAGGGAAAACTCAGATCAGAAGGCAATCCAAGTGAATTGAAATGGGTATTCATATCTTTTATCTCATTTTCCAAATCCTCAATTTCTTTCTCTAAAACTGGTTTTCCTTCAACACAACGTCTTACATCGGCATGATGAATACACTTTTCGATCTTACGTCGTAGTGTCTTCCCATGTTTCTTCAAACTTTCGATTTGTGTATTGAGTAATTCATGTTTTTCTTTTGCTTTCTCTAAATCGGTATCATTAATAGTTGGGGTTTCTGTACCTGCAGTGAGTAGCCGTAGAAATCGTAGTTTAGCTTCCAATTCTAAAAATCTATAGTTTAATCGTGATTCGAGCTGCACGAGAATCTGCAAGTGTTGTAAAAATTCTTCCGGAGAAACTTTAGTTGGAAGATTTTTTGTGAATTCTTCAAATTCTTCTGCAGTGGGAGCTGGAAGCATCTTTGATCACTCTCAGTCACTAATAACAACTTTAAACCATTCAGTGATGGCTGGTGTGTCATCTACGCGTTGTGTTGTGTATCCTTTGCGCGGCTTGGCTGAGGTCCTTTTGAAAAGGTGCGTTGGTGAAGAACAAAAAAAATGCTTATTATCAAAGTTCAAATCAGTTTGCAGGAAGAGAAAAGCTGGATTCGGAGAAGAAAAAGTGCTTCTGTTTACAACCAATATATCAAAGCCACATAATTCTAAATTATACCTGCTTAAGCGTTTTTCCAAATGAGTGAAGCAATATTGAAGAAAGTGCATAACGAGGTACTGTTTGGTATGAATTTAAAGATGATTTCTCAGGGGGCTGAAGCACTAGTATTTGAGTCTCAGCAGCATCCTTACCTACCAAATGGTCCTAAATGTGTCGTGAAATACCGTCCTAGGAAACCATACAGGCATGAACAACTTGATATCGCAATTACCAAAGGTCGTACATCAAGTGAAGCAAAATTTCTCGGAAAGCTATATGAAATACAAGGTGTACATGTCCCACGTTTAGTGGCTGTTGATGCTTTGAATGGCCTTCTGTGGATGGAACATATTGAAGGTCCTTCTGTGAAATCTTGGCTCTGGGAAGGTCAGAGCGAATCTAATATAATGACAAAACTAACACAAGTTGGTGAAGCTGTCGGTGCTTTGCACGCAACAGGTGTTGTTCATGGTGATCTTACGACTTCGAATATACTTTTTGCCAATGAAAATGTGCCAACACTGATTGATTTTGGTCTCGCATTTTACTCCTCTTTACCAGAAGACCGTGCTGTTGATCTCTATGTTTTAGAACGTGCGTTTCATTCTACTCACCCACGTGAAGCTGAAATGGCAATTGATCGTGTACTTTCAGGATACTTCAGTAAACTGGCACCTATGGAGGGAGATGCTGTCAGTCGACGTTTGAAACAAGTTAGGTTGAGAGGCAGGAAAAGGTCGCTTTTGGGTTGATTCCAGAATGAGTTTCCTTGCAATTGTCTTTGTAGCTAGGTAATGTAGACAAGTTGTTTGTATGGACAAACCAGGAGCAAGTTAAGCCTCCATAGTATTGAGAGTATCGGTGCACGGACGCGCGCTCTGTGTGCGGGCGAAGCTATCAGCAGTAGTCAGTTAGCAGTAGAGGCATGTGTAGTCCCGAGACTACCACAGAGTGCAGCAGTGAGTAGAATTGAGTCAACAGGATACTTATTCCAAAGAAAAAACAAAACAAGACAATCAAGAAATTATATCAAACCAATTTTCAAACATGGAAGCGCCAATTGTTTTAGATCAAGGTACAGGTTATGTTAAAATTGGAAGAGCTGGCACCAATTTCCCGGATCATACTTTTCCATCTATGGTTGGTCGTCCAATTTTAAGAGCTGAAGAACATTTAGATAACAATGTTGAGATAAAAGATATTATGTGTGGTAAGGAGGCCGCAGATGTTAGATCAATGCTTCAAATATCTTATCCAATGGAAAATGGTATTATTAGAAACTGGGAGGATATGGAACATTTATGGGATTATGCATTTTATGAGAAAATGAAATGTCAAACTCGGGGTCAAAAAGTTTTACTAACAGAACCACCAATGAATCCATTGAAGAATAGAGAGAGAATGGTTGATCTTATGTTTGAAAAATATCAATTTGGTGGTGTTTATGTTGCAATTCAAGCAGTTTTAGCGTTATATGCGCAAGGTTTATCATCTGGAGTTGTTGTTGATTCAGGTGATGGTGTTACTCATATTGTTCCAGTTTATGAATCAACTGTTTTGAGTCACCAAACCAGAAGGCTTGATATTGCAGGTAGAGATGTTACAAAAAATTTAATCAATTTATTATTGAGAAGAGGTTATGCATTTAATAGGACAGCAGATTTTGATACTGTTAGAGAAATAAAGGAACAATTATGTTATGCATCATATGATTTAGATTTTGATACAAAATTAGCTAATGAGACAACATCATTAGTACGTAATTTTGAATTACCTGATGGTAGAGTAATCAAAATTTCAAGTGAAAGGTTTGAAGCACCAGAATGTTTATTTCAACCTTCACTTGTTGATGTTGAACAACCAGGTATTGGTGAATCATTATTTCAAACAATTCAATCATGTGATGTTGATATTAGGTCAACACTTTATAAATCAATTGTTTTATCAGGTGGTTCTTCAATGTATCCAGGTTTACCATCTCGTTTGGAGAAAGAGTTAAAACAACAATGGTTAGTTCATGTACTTAAGGGGGATCCAAGTAGGTTAGATAAGTTTAAAGTAAGAATCGAAGACCCACCAAGGAGAAAACATATGGTTTTCATTGGTGGTGCAGTCTTAGCAAATATAATGGCTGATAAAGATCATATGTGGATATCTAAACAAGAGTGGGAAGAGCAAGGGCCAAGAATTTTGGAGAAGTTAGGTCCAAGATAAATTTTATATATTGTCGTCTTATCCCCATTAGTATGCTTTTAAACTACACTTTACAGCTTATATTTCTATTTGTATTTCTATAAATTATTTTTATTCTAGAAATTAACGACTAAAACATTACAAAGATCTCTCTTTATTCATTACTAACTCTTTTCCAAACACCATCCACTAATCTATTCAATCTTGCTTCTTTATTTGAATCATTAACTTTACCTAGGGCAACATCTTTTAATTCAATATGACGACCACCAAACCCAACGCAGCCTCTAACAACTTCATTAATAACATTTTTATCGACAACAACTGGGTTTATAAAAGGATGCTTTAATAAATCGTCAACTGTAATTCTTTGTGTTGGATCTCTGATTAAACATCTCCTTGTCATATCTTGTAAATAGAGACAGACTTTTATATTAGATTTATCATTTTTTTTCCTTAAATTAACTGCAGTTTCAGGGAAGTCAATTAAAATTCTTGGATTTGTAATTGCTAAAATTTTTTTAGTTCCATTATAAGAAGCATAAGGTGTTAAACCATAGGTTAATTGATATAATATACAACCGAATGACCAAATATCTGCAGGTTTACTGATTTTCCAAATTGAAGGTAAATTTGGATCATTACCACCATCAATTAAAGTTTCAGGCGCCATATAGTTTGGTGTACCCATTTGAAACTCTCTATAAATATTAACAGTATGAGATTGAATTGAATTTGAAATACCAAAATCGATTAACTTTAAAACACCTTGAACGAAAACAAAATTTGCAGGTTTCAAATCTAAATGAACAATATCTAACTTATGAATTTCATTTAAACATTTGATCATTTCCTTCGCATGATATCTAATAAATTCTAAATCATAGAAACAATCTAAATTTTGACGTGTCGATAAAACTGTTGCTAAATCTAAATTTCCACATTCCATTACAAAATAAATATTTTTAGAAGTTATTGAATAATCTAATAATTTAACAACTCTTGAAGAGTGACGTAATTTATTTAAAATTTTAATTTCACCTTTTAATTCATCAATTGTAGAGCTCTCATGATCAATTAGGTTGATTATTTTAATTGCTAAGAATTTATTTGGAGTTTCTGTAATATGTGCTTTATAGACTCTTGATGAACCACCTTTACCAATTTGTTCAAGTAATTTATACTTTCTTTCATTAATCTGTAAATCTTTAGAAGTCGATGTAGGTTCTGTAAAATTATTGGAAGAATTTTCTTTCCTTTCTTGATTAATTTCCTTTTGTTGTTGTAGTTGTTGCTTATATTGAGCGATTTCCTTTTTCAATTGAGCAATTTCTTTCTTCTTATCAATTATTGATTGAACGTGATTCAAATTTAAGGAATTTGGTTCACTAAAAATATCATTATTAAGAATTGGATTATTTTCAATTTTAGAATCAATTGGATGAATTAAACTTCGTCGTCCTTGTTCAGGTGAAGGTATATTATTTATTATATTTGTTCTTTTGTGTAAAGGTGAATATTTTCTTGGAGTCAATTGTATAGAATGTTTACGTTGATGGTTAGAAGTTATACTCGAATTTATATTTGAGTTTTCTTTATCCATTTTCAAAGCAGTTGTTGCAGCAACAACTGCTATATCATCTATTTTCTTTGGAGTTGCGTTTTGATCTGCTTTATTATTAACTTTACTATTTTCATTCTTGTTATTGTTGTTTATATTTTTCAAAGTAACTGATGTATTGGTTTGCAGATTATTAGTAAGTTGTGATACGTAATTATTGTTAGTGTTACTGTTATTTGTTAATCTTCGTGGAGCACCCAAACCTAATTTTTGCATAAACATTGAATGCCTTGAGACTGTTGTATGAGAAGTATTATTTTGTGAAATTGAATTTGAATTGAAATTGGGATTAGAATTTGAATTTGGATTCGAGTTTGAATTCAATTGGGATGATGAAGATGGTGTATGGGTAAATAGAGAATTTGCTGTTAAAGATGTTTTAGTTGTTGATTTTGTTTGAGTATCACTATTTCGTGGTTTGTAGTCTAAGATTGATAAAGCATAGGGTGACAAAGCAGGTGGACAAAGTTCATCTTCATCAAGTATCCCTCCTATGTTATTGGAAATCGATGAAGTTGATGTAAGATTTGATCCCGAATTGGGCACTTTTAGATTCATTTTCCAGAAATCGGAACGAAGGGAAATAAAATTCTCTTATTAAAATACTCAAGTGTTTGTGTACAGACTCGTTTGTTGATTAATGGAGTAGGAGATAAAGAGTTTACATGTAGTTTTGTTTGTGTGCGGGTGAGAAAACTATTATTCAAACAAAGAATTGGGGTGAGATACGTGAGATGCTAGTGTAACTGTAAAGAACTATAGTTTTTTAAGGTAACGAGAAAAATATTACGTAATCTCCCACTGCCCCGCGGCAGCTCCCACGAAACGCCAAACTAGAAATTTGGCCTGGCAGGAAGGGCATCTTCCCAATGTCAAGCTACACTTGATCTAACTGGAAGCTACGGATTTAGCACCAGGGGGGTTTTCCCATACAAAAGAGCTCATTTTTGGACAATTTTTGATCTTTTTTTTTTCAGTAGATTCTCCCACGCGGGGCTTGAGCCAAGCCGCCTCCCCCTCGCGTCCAAGCCCCAAGCCTCCAACTTTTCAGCACTGTGTACTGTGATTTTCCAGAAACAGAGACATTTGAGTTTTGTAACAATCAATCTGAGTCTACAATACTATACAATTTAAAAAATCAATGTAGAAAAGATTTAGGATGTAAAATCATATTCAAGAAGATACGACTTCTAAATAATTTGAAGGACACATACCGATTTCACCCTTTTTATTTTTCCCCTGCCACCAATTATCATTTGTATTTTTAACTCTTAGGATTTCACCTTTTGAAAAGGACAATTCATTCACATCATCGGGTGAAGCTTCATAATCATATAAGGCTCGAACTACTATTGGATAAGACTCAATATATTGAGAAACTGAAGAAATACCTGTGAAATTGGTACCTTCTGGATCATTTGATTGTAAAATGATATTATTAGTTGATTTATGGAAAGCTGAATCATTGAATTCTGAAGGAGTAGTAGTTGTTACTGGATTTTCAAAACCTTCTAATTCATGAGAATTTTCCATATTACTATAATTATCATTATCATTATCATAATTATTATAGTTAGAGTAATTATTATTGTTTAAGTTAGAAGATGAATTTGGATAATTCAAAGTTGAGTTCCTGAGGAAATTTTGAGAATTTCTTTTCATTGGTGACTGGAAACTATTTATACCGGATAAGTAAGGTACATTAGGTGAAGTACCTAGAATATACATCCATAAGAAATTAGTCATTGATAACAAAATGAAACCAGTTGCAGCAGCAGCAGTTGCAGAATCTGAAAAATAGACCAAATTATTTGTTGAATTGGAAGTGTAAATAAATGCAATTGCAAGTATTGCCATCAAGAAACTATGATATTTTGGTATTATGTTAAGGAAGTATAAAACTGGTAAAAGAATCACTGGTATTAACTGGAATACCAAGCTCCACCAAGTGAATTTTGGGAAAATTTCTATTGATTGAGAAGAAGCAATGGAGCCAGCAAAGGCAATAATCCATGCGATTGCTGATACTCCTATAATAGCCAGTATGAAAGTATTTGTGAAATTTGAGTTGGAAGTCCCATTGTGTAGACTGAGTTTGGGTGGCCGTGCAGGGTTTGTTTTGATACTTGTTCGTTTGTCCATAAAGAAAGAAAGTTGATGTGGATGTCGGCGTAACTATGTGAGTGCTTGTCCTTCGGCTGAAAGATCAAGATCTCAGCTATGTAGGATTAGTGTTTAGCGTGTGCCCAATGTGTTTGTAGATGCATTTTTTTCGTCAGGTACAAGAACACTTTTCTAGACTAGTGGTGACGCGTCGCGGAGAAAGAGAGTCTCGGCTACGTCGGCTATGTAGGATTCTCTGGCGCAATCGGATAATGTACGCGACAATCATTCTGGGTCTCTCGCGTCGGGAAGGAAGCGTCTGGTCGCGTAAAAAAGGCGACGGCAGCAGTCGTGACCGCGCGGACATGCAAGATGCAACAGGGTCCCGCTCGCGGGGTGGGCGATGCGGCACTGGCTGTGCGCCTGTAGTGAGTGACTTTTCAGGCAAGCCCCGCTGCCACAAACGACCCGAAATCTGACACAGCTGTACAGTAGGTGGTCTTTTAGCGGCAGCAGCAGGAGAGGTAGCGGAACGTGGTAGGTCGAGGCAATGGTACCGTCGCATGTCGTGCACCAAGCGGCGACAGAAGAGGGGTGCTGGCCGGGCTGCCTGCGGGGGACGCGGCAAACGGCAAGTGTTGCCGACCGCGACGAGCCGCGCCGCGTGCCGAGCCGCGAGCCGAGCAGCCTCTGCGGGCGGAGCAGACAGACTCCCGGCGGACTTCTCGCTGCACAGCGGGCCCCGCCGCGTGGCGTGGCTAGCGGCACGCTAGCGGATGTCCAAGTCCGGGCCCCGCCCGCCTGGGGCTGCAGCGGTCAGTAACGCCATCGAGAGCCCTATCGGTGCAGATACCTGCAGTAGCAGCCAGGTTAGCAGCCAGGTTAGCAGCTAGGCTAGCAGCACGTAGCAGCCACTACAACAGCCAGCAGCCCAGACGCAGCGGCGTTGTGTGGCCACAGCTGCCGAACCGAGAGCCACAGGCTGCTGTGTATGTTCATCCAGGGCGGAGGCGCTCGGCACAGCTGCCCGGAGTAGGGGGGAGGGACACGGACGGGAAGCAACGCTGGACGGGCGGCAACGTCCTCCTCTGTGGAAATCCCCGCTATCGGTGCCATACATACAATTCCGTCTTTCCCCGTCACCACTGCATCGTTTACTGGCCCTTCCAGCCAACCGCCATGATCTCCGTAGATTGCTGTATTTTATTCACGCAAAGTGTGGGGCCCACCTTTGTTTACTATTCCGCAGAGGTGCTTACTTCTCTGCATTTTCCATTGCCCTTTTTTGTCATTCCTGTCACTTTTGCTCACTCACCCCCTCCTCTACAGTTTTCTGTCACAAAAACCGTTTCTAGCCCTTTCACTACATAAATATCCACCAACTCCCTCTCTCTTTAGTTATCATTTTCATTCTTGTTGTACTGTATATTCTATTCTTCCAATTTCCTCTCCTCTTTCCTTTCCTTCCTTTCCTTTATTTCCCATCCCCCCTCTTTGTTGCACTCACACATTATCTCCACAAAAGTCACAAATATGACAGCCGCAATACCTCAATTCAAAGATTTAACTTTGGATAATAATTTCTCCCAATCTTCATTTCAAAATGCAACAAAAGAAGACTTGACTTCAGATGGTTATACTTCCTCAATTTTCGAATTGAAGAATGATCAAATAGAGAAAGTTATGGATAAGTTGGATTCAACTGGTTTAATTCCAGAAAACTTAATCGAATCTGAAACTAATTTTTTCTATAATGATTTAGGTATTAATGATACCTATTTTGCCAATGAATCTGTCGATAATATAGTTTCAAATATTTTAGCTCTTTATTCAGCTAAAATTAATTCTAAAATTAATAATAATCAAGATAAAATTCATTTCAAGAAAATTACTGATAATCATGCTGTTTTCTTTGAAACTGGTAATGAAAATTTATTTGAAAAGCAAATTGATGATTTATTTCTTGATCAAATCTCAAACAATTCTAAATCTTATAGAGTTGAATCTTTCAAATCAACTTTACCATCCGGTGAACCAATTAAATGTTACTTTGTCTATTTATGTGAATTCCAATCTTTAGAAAAATCTTCATTCCCTAAAATCGATTCCAATTCAATTGATCTTATTAGTGATAAAACCTTCTCTAAAATTGCTTCAAACCATACTAAAACTCTATATGCTGAAGTTTTAAATGAATTGATTTCAATTGAAGGTCCAATAGTTAAACACTATACTTTAACAGAACTCGAAGAATTAAGAGTTATAATTGGTTATAAAAAAGGTTCATCTCATCGTTATAATTCTGCCTTAACAACATTAGCTCAATATTATAATTTAAATTTAAAGAGAAAATATGTTGAAAATTTTAGTAATGGTTATACTATTGTTTCAATGTATTTAACTCATAATACTGAAATTGAAGCTGGTTTAACAACTTTACAATTGACAAAAGATGCTTCTTTATTATATTGTATACCTGATAATAAATTTTATTCCAAATTTGAAAATGGTATTTGGTCAATTCAAGAATGTATCTATGCTCATTGTGGTGTTATTTTTGCAACTCATTTCTTAAATAGAACTGGTCCTGAATTCCAATCTTTGAAAAAATTATTATTAAATTCTTCAATTTCAAATCCTAAAACTGTTGAATTAGTTTCTAAGATTAAAGAAAGATTCAATTCTGAAACTTTTACAGAAAATTTCATTATTGAAGCTTTTAATTCAAATTCAAATTTAATCCAACAATTATATAAAAATTTTGTTGATATTCATTATACTTCATCAAGTTTAATTAAAACTTTAAGTTATCAAAGAAATTCAGTTATTGAAGGTATTAAATCAGATGAACATTTTGATTCAATTTTGAATGATATTACAAATGAAGGTTATTCAACTGTTTTAAGAGTTGTTTATTCTTTCAATAAATCAATTTTGAAAACTAATTTCTTTATAACATCTAAAATTGCACTTTCATTTAGATTAGATGCATCATTTTTACCAAAAGATGAATATCCAAATAAACCTTATGGTATGTTCTTTGTTGTTGGTTCTGAATTTAGAGGTTTCCATATTAGATTTAGAGATGTTGCTAGAGGTGGTATTAGAATTGTTTTATCAAGATCAAATGAATTTTATTTGAAAAATATGAGAACTATTTTTGATGAAAATTATAATTTAGCTTCAACTCAACAAAAGAAAAATAAAGATATACCTGAAGGTGGTTCAAAAGGTGTTATTTTAATTAATCCTGGTACTGCTCAATTAAAACCAAAAGAATGTTTTATTAAATATATTGATTCATTACTTGATTTATTAATTTTAAATGATCCTTCAAAGGAGAAAATTGTTGATTTATATAATAAATCTGAAATGTTATTTATGGGTCCTGATGAAAATACTGCTAATTTTGTTGATTGGGCAACTTTACATGCTAAAAAGAGAGGTTCTAAATTTGGTTTCCCTTGGAAAGCTTTCTTTACAGGTAAATCTCCAACAATTGGTGGTATACCACATGATGAATATGGTATGACAACATTATCTGTTAGATCTTTCACTGAAGGTGTTTATTCAAAATTGAATATTAATGATTGGTCTAAAATTAATAAACTTCAAATGGGTGGTGGTGATGGTGATTTAGGTTCAAATGAAATTAAATTATCTGGTAATGAAACTTATGTTGGATTAGTTGATGGTTTTGGTGTTGTTGTTGATGAAAATGGTATTGATAAGAATGAATTATTAAGATTGGCTAATAATAGATTAGGTAATAATTGTTTTGATAAATCTAAATTAAGTTCGAAAGGTTACGTTGTTTTAATTGATGATAAAGATATTAAATTACCTAATGGTTCAATTGTTCATTCAGGTATTCAATTTAGAAATAATTTCCATTTAAAATTACAAGAAATTTATCCACCAAATTTTATTAATTTATGGGTACCTTGTGGTGGTAGACCAAATTCAATTGATGTTACAACTGTTCAAACTTTAATTGATCAAAAAACTGGTAAATCAATCATACCAATTATTGTTGAAGGTGCAAACTTATTTATAACTCAAGCTGCTAAATATATTTTAGAAAATGCAGGTGCAATTGTTTTAAAGGATGCTTCTGCAAATAAAGGTGGTGTTACATCATCATCATTAGAAGTTTTAGCTGCTTTATCATTTAATGATGAAGAATTTCAAGAGAATATGTGTATGGATCCAATTACTAAAAAATTACCTGAATTTTATCAATCTTATGTTAAAGAAGTTCAATCAATTATCAAGGCAAATGCAACTAATGAATTTAATATGTTATGGAATTTAAGAAATGAAACTAATAAAACTTTTGCTGATTTATCAGATGAATTATCAATTTCAATTAATAAATTAGCTGATGAACTTTCATCTTCAAAAGAATTATGGGAAGATGATGTTGAATTCCGTAATGTTGTTTTGAAAACTGCATTACCAAAATTATTATTAAATAAACTTGGTCTGGAAACTATTTTATCAAGAGTACCTGAAGCTTATTTAAAGGCAATTTTTGCAACAAAATTAGCTTCTGAATTTGTTTATACGAGAGGTATCGATGCTAATCCAGCTAAATTCTTAGAATTTGTTTCGTCTTTGAAGAGAAATCATTGATTAATGAGCTTTAAATTGAAAAAAAAAAAATGAAACTAAAATATAAAACTATAAATTGTTATCTGTTTTTTTGAATTTTTCTTTTATTAGAATTTTTTGTATTTCCTATCAAAAGTAGTAACGTATCATAACACTAATTAATTTTTATGACTGTATAATTTATAATAATGAAGATAAACTAACCAAACCTATTCCCAAAAAAAAAAAAAAAAAACTCAGCATTATCCTGTAAATCATTTATAAAGTTTTCTATAAAGTCATGACCAAAAAAGAGGGGAGATAATAAACTTATTTTCGTCATTTTCTTTCATCCTTTAACTCAAGTTCTCTCATTTTTCTTAACTCGATTTCAACACGTCTATTAGCTTCAGCATCAATCATATTTTGTTCAAATATTCTGTCACTAACTGAATCTGCAAGCCAAGCAACAGCAGCTGTAGATATCCAAATATAAAGCTTTACTCGTATAGGTAATGCATTATATTTACTAAATAATGATGTTTTCTTATTTATTTGATTGTTAGACCTATTATTCGAAATTTCATCCAGTTTCGATGTTGTAGTTGTTGTATTTACTCTCTGTTTAGGAGGTTGTGGTTTCGGTGTCAATGTAGTCATCTTTATCAATAGGCTCAAATTTGAATATTCGAGAATCTATATTCATTAATTGTCTTTTACAAAGATTCAAAGTATTGTATTTGTGACCGAAAAGCCCCAAATTTTTAAGCGGGGCTCGTTCCAAAAAAGGTAACAAAATATCAAATATAATTTCATTTACAGTTTCTAACTTTGCTCCTACGAATACAACTTAATTATCTTATGCTTCTACGAGTTCAACTTTTTTCTAGTAATGATCTATTTAAGTAGTTTGCTTGTGTCCTTTTGGGTACTTTCATCAGAGAGTTTATGATTAAACGTTCCTTCATCATCATCGTCATCATCACGTTCAAGAATGATTGAATCTGCAATATTATGAGTTGACTTTTCAGGTTTCAATTCTTGAGCTCCTAAATCAAACTCTTCGATTTTTTGTTGGTTAAATCGCATATCTATATTATTTTCATCTCTATTCTCAAAATCAAAATCACGTTCTTCATAATCTTCATCGTATTCATCATCAAATTCAAATCGACTACTCTCATCATCATCTGGACGAATTATATCAAACTCAAAATCTTCACGACGACGTGCACGACCAGGTCTTGACCTATTTTTAATTATATAACCAACAGCAAAAACTCCAATAACAAGTAATGTTAAGAAATAATAGAAATAGTGATGTGTGGATTGAGGAGTTTTATAACTTCCGTTCCCTTCTGAGGATTTAGATGAATCTGAGGGTGTTGAACTAGTTGATATTAAAGCAGGTGTGCCTTCTGCTGTAGTTGTTATTGGTTCTACTTCAGTTTTGGTAGGTTCAATCTCATCTACGGTAGTTGGTGTTAAAGTGGTAACAGGATCATCATTTGCTTCATCCGTTTTTGTAACTTCAGAAGGTTCAGTGGTACTTGATTCGTCGATATTAGTAGTTGTATCTTCATGATTCTTTTCATCATCTTCAAAATTTATTTGACTATAATCTTCATTGAGATCAAATCGTTTTGCAAGTTCTGGGTTAATACACTCACCAAATGCACGTAACTGCCATCCTTCAAACTTTACTGTATTTTGCTCACCGACATTTCTAACTTTCAATGTCCATTTACCAGGGAGTAACTCACCCCAATGTGCAACTGATGAAAATGTCCATTTCTTGAAACCATTTACATCATCATCCCTAACCCTAGTCCTAGCGAGTACAGAGGTAATGCCATTCGGTGATATAAGTTCAACCTCAACATCACCTCTCTTACCTGATTTTATATCAACAGTTATAGTAAGCTGTTCAATACGTTCAAAATTAGCACGTTGAACGACTCCCTCTGAAATTTCAAAGGAGTCTTCCAATTCACCCACCCCTTCAATAACTTTATTTTCTATGCTAGTATAGGGCATATAATACCACGATTGAGGCTTTAATAACTGCCAATTGTTCTGTGCCATTTCCACCATTTTCTCAGCATCTGTTTTACCCCATCCCCATACTGGAGAATATTTTCTGCCAGGTATAGCAGAGTCTTGCCATGATTCATGATAAGGATCAATTTCAGCTGCACTAAGTACTGTCAAATACTGAATATCCCTCCATGTTAAGTCTGGGTTCGCTTGTAGAACAAGTGCATAAATACCAGCGGCTAACGGTGCAGCAGCTGAAGTACCACCGTGAGCATTGGTACATGAATCATGGATGTCAGTAGTATGTATATGCTCTCCAGATCCAGAAGAATATGTAGAGACCATAACAGCTGTACAAGATTCAGAGTATGTTGGATGTAATCCTTTATGGTCAATTGCACTGACCGTAATTGAATAAATACTATTCGTATACCCATCAAAATTACATGTATCACCTTTGCTACCACCGTTACCACTAGCAAAAACGTATAATGCACCTTTACCACCTCTACCTTCTTGAATACCTTTCAACATCGCACTTTTAATCATTTTATCAGGTGCATCCATTGAACGACCATTATCTGGAGGCCCCCAAGAACATGAATAGATGTCATTCACATCCAATCCATAAACCATAGCAGCAGATTCTTCTTCTGATGTAATTTCTCCACTTAGTATACGAATACCTGATACTTTAGATTCATATGCTACACCAACACCACAGTATCCGTTACCTTTCACTGCAGCAATCTCGGCTGCACATCTAGTACCATGGTAATCATTGGATAACTCAGGTTTTGGGTTAGGCCTATTGTCATTATAATCCCATGAACCTTCGGCACAATAGTTATCCTTCAAATCAAGAGAATCATAATCTAAACCATCATCAATAAGAGCAGTAACGACACCTTTACCGGTTATACCTTTTCTCCATACGGGTACAACATTGACATCTTCTCCATTATATGCAACATTTTTTATATGCCATTGGTCACCGAATATTGGGTCATCAATTCCAAATTCTTCCTTAACTTTATTGAGCTCTGCAACAGAAGAATCCTCTTTCCTGGATGAAATATCTTCTGGAACAGGAATTCTTTTCACTAATTGTTTCCTGGGTAACACATGAATACCACGAACATTTCTATCGTGTAAGTTGTCAATTAATTCTTGATGTTCTCTTTTGAACAACCTTTTCTCTTGCGAGTTGACAATATCCGTTAATGACTCACAAGATTTAAATAGTTCATAATCACTGTGATTCTTCTCAAGGCTGAAAACATGGAAATCATCTAGAAACTCTACAGGATGTTCATAATTCCAATTTGGATTCAAATCTAGTATATTCTGTACATTTTCTCCATTTTTAAGCTCAATGGCAAAGTAATCCTTTGTATCATGATCTTTCATCGGTATTGCAGTACTTAGACCGACATGTGTAATCAATGCTAAAAATAATTTCAGTATGATACAAGATTTCATTTTTGTATGAGCTTTTCAGTTTTGTTTCAACAACTTCAAAAACTCACAAACGATCTACTCTGGTGTCCCTTGGTGCTATTCTGCAAACAGTTTCTGGTGAAACTGAAATCATAAACATGAAAAGTAACACAATAGAACTTCTCTTTTCGTGGTCTTTCATCCTTCTGAAACGAACTTTTGATTTGAGGCTGTGCTACAAGCTCATAATATAAGATACTATTTTTTACCAGTACAGAAACGTTAAAATATGCATGATTTATATATAGAATTATAAAGCTAATGCTCCCATTGGATCATATGGTGGCAAAACAACCACTGGCTTAGTTTCTAAAATTGAAGGATCGACATCCAAAGCTGCCAACTCATCCTTTTCAACAACAATCTGGTATACATATTCTTCCAAGTATTTTTGAGACATCACATAGTAACCGTCTTGACCAGATTTAGTACCCCAACTATTTTCAACTCTGTATCTAACTGGTTTACCATTCTCGTCAACATGTACTGCTGTAATAAGCATTGCATGTGTCATTAAAGAGTGACCATAAACAACACGTTCTTTTTTACTCATTGTTTCAGGATCGTAACCTAAAAGTTTGAAATCCCATAAATCGGTATCCATGATACCACGTTCTCTGTCCATAAACTTAGGAGTATCAGATCCAAAAAAGACGGGCTTGTTGTTTTTGATACGATTGACAATAGCCTGAGAAAGTTTGTCCATCTCAAGGTTCAAATAAACAACAGGCTCACCATTGATGATATTACCTAAACGTTCTACCTTGATTAGTTGATTGTATGCGTTTCTTGGGTCATTAAGTAATGAAACGTACTCCTTAGTGTTGAAGCCAAGAACCTCTTCTTTGAATTTTAGTGGTGTAGTTTGAACGGATTCATATTTACCATCTTTGTCATAAAATTCCCAAGTGAAAGTCTCTGTTGGCTTTGGTGGTGTACCTAAAAACATTGTAAGTAACCTGAATATTTCTTTCTTCATAATCTTCTTTTCTTCTGAGATATCTACACCCTTGTCCAATAAGTTACGGAGTTTCATGGCAAATTCACGTAACTTAAAATTAAGGAGTCTATTCATAACTCTAGATGTCGTTGTATTAAAGGAATCAGGGTATGTTTGATCAGGCACAATACCATACTTATCAGAAATTTGGGTCATCATTGTGAACTGTCCACCATCTTCAACTGGATTAGATAGAAAGTGCTGAACTAATCTGGACTCAACTGGTTCATTGGGAGTATCGATGATTTGTTCAAGAAAATAATTTGCTCTTTCAAGCTTATCATAGAAAAACAAATATGAAGGAGAAAGTTTAACTTCTTTCAAATTGTATTTTTTCATTGCTCCCACACGTAAAAGATTAGTTGCTGCAAATAACCAACATCTACCAGATGCTTTTTGATCCATAACAGGGGTACCTTCAATTTCAATTTTATGGTTGAAGTAGTTCTTGTTTGCAATCTCTGCATCTCTGTTGATTAAAACAGTATCAACGTTTGCATGTTGTAAAACGGAACCACCAAGTTGGGTTTTGATATCGTTCTTGAATTCGTCACTCCATTGACCCAACTCTTCAATATTAATGTCCTGAGCACTCATAGTGTTGTTTAGTATATAATTGAAAAGATTTTGTTGTATTCTGGGTACTATAGTAGAGAGCATCAATGAATGGATTGGCTGTGGAAATTATGTGTACTGAAATGTCGCTACAGTTTTCCTGGCTAGATGTAAAGTTTTCATCCGTATCACCACACGGCACAAAAGCGATAACCGTTTTGGGCGAGTACAAGCTAATTTTAGCAAGTACAAAACCTATCAAAGCTTATAACTAAAGTATAGTATACAATTTTACAAAATCAAGGCTCCAAATCAGCATCATTTTCAACTTCATTATTAGTGTCTGATTCAGTGACTGTCATTTTCTCCTCTGTAACAGATTCTTTGTGTTCTTCTGATCGAACGGATGCAGCCACCGTAGATGTTGTACTGATAGCAGATTCACGCTGCTTCAAACGTTCCTTTAACATAGCTTCACGCATCTTTAACTCTTTGGTTTTACGTTCAAGTTCTGCTGCTCTCCTTGATAACTCAAGAGCACTTTGACGTTCAAGTTCTTCAAGTTTTGCTTGTTTGCTACGCAATGTTTCATGTCTCAACATGTATGGAACAGTTTCACTGATTTTACGTAGTTTTTTTGGATCAATATTTGCTTGTGGAACTTGGAATTGTCCATTACTATACGTTGATACTTGTGGTGAACTAGTTGCACTTTTCCTAGATGCGAGCGGTTTATTCAATATTGAATGTGAAGCCTCTGACAATTGTGAATCCATACTCTCACGTTTACTATGCTTAGATAAATTATCTGATGAATGTTCGTGATGTGATCCGTTTTCGTTAGTAAAATCTTTCGTATCTTCTTCTTTGATTAAAGAATTAGCAAGTTTATTGGTCACATCATTGATTTCATCTTTTTTAGGGATATCAAATTTATTCATAGATGAAGAGTTTGCAATTTCAGCTAAATTGGACATTGAAGGTGGTTCAGCTGCTGTTAAACCTAGATGAGATGATGAATCAACAGGAATTGAATCAGTGAAATCATTTTTCAAATCTGCAACACTTGAAAGTTTCTCAGTTCTATAAGCTTCATATAAGAAATCATGCGTAATGTCTTTAAATTCTTGTAATTGTGATCCAAGTAATACAGATTTCAAGACTGCGAAATCAGATACTGTTGTATCATTTATATCGATTGAACCCCAAGGGTATTTTCTAACACGAGTTTTTTTACCATTAATTATATCTTCTGTATCAGAAGTAACAATTGCAAAAGGTTGTAATTGAGAAAGATATCTCGATTCTTCAATTATCTCTTCATCAGTTTCAAATTCATCAGTTTGAAATTGGAAAACAGGAATTTTAAATCTTTCAATATCTTGTAAAATATTTCTTTTAAAATTAGCAAGTTCATATTTTGTGAAAGAATCAGCTCTTGCAATAATTGGAATAACATTAACATATTTAGAAAATCTAATCATTGATTCAACATCTAATTCCCTCAATCCATGACCAGTTGGTTCAATAAAATATAAACAAACATGAACTCTTGTATCTTCAAAACGTGGATTTCTTCTAACTTTAGTTTCTTCAGCTAAAACAAAATCAAATTGTTGTTCAAGAAAATTACAAATTTCATTAACACATATAGAATTGTCTATATTATCACCAAAACCAGGTGTATCAATTATTGTCAATAAAATTTTAGATTCATCTTCATCAACTATTTCAACTGAAGTTTCAGTTATTGCAATACCTGGTTCTTGATGTGCATTTGATGCATCAAACGTATATTGCGCTTCTGATGCATTAATTGATGATAAATTAGAGTATGTGATTGTTTTTGGAATTGTTTTACCATGAGTTTTACCCTGGTATCTATGTGGTAAAATGTTTTGATCTAATAAAGAATTCACAAATGATGTTTTCCCCGTACCTTGTGCACCAGTAACGAGAACTGTGAAACGGATCGCCCTTCTATTGTCTTTCTTCCTGTAAACTGGCATGGTACAATGTATATGCGTGCCTGTGCTTGTGCGTGAAAGTAAACTCAGTTTACTTGTAGGACTCCTTGAACCCGCTCTAACCTAGGATAATGGAAGCTTGCAGCTGTAGCTACAATTTCAAAACGTGAAATTTGATCCAGGGGTGGAAAAAATAAAAAGTTAGGAGCAGCAACAGGGGAACTACTATGTTGCATCACGTGAGGAGAAATATGCAACGGGATATAAGTATTCCTACCCTGCCTGAACTTTCGGAGTTCAACCAGACACCACAAAAGTTGGGATATTTAGCAACAATTCAATCAAGAAATTAATTAGAATGTCATTGAAAACATTATCATCGAAAACAGCAGCAGCACTTGATGTATCGCTAATGTCAACACTTGGATACACACTTGAACAATTGATGGAACTTGCCGGTCTATCCGTTGCACAATCAATTCAAAACGAGTATAAACCAGTAAATTACCGGAATGTGCTCGTTTTATGTGGACCAGGTAATAATGGTGGTGATGGATTAGTTGCTGCAAGACATTTAAGTTTATTCGGATATTCAAATGTTAAAGTTTATTGGCCAATACAGGGTAAGAATCCATTTTACAATAATTTACAAAAGCAGCTTGAATTATTTGATATTGAGATTATTAAAAATCATGATATTGATCAATTGAAATCACTTTTACAGAAATCAGATATTGTTGTTGATGCATTATTCGGATTCTCGTTTCATCCACCATTGAGATCACCATTCGATGAAATTATACAATTGATGATTGAGCAACAGAAAACTGGAGGTTCTACCAAGTTGTTTGCAGTCGATGTACCATCAGGATGGGATGTGGATAATGGCCCTTGTAAGCAAACGTCAACTGAAAATTATATGCCTGACGCATTGATTAGTTTGACAGCTCCTAAACCATGTAGTAGTAAAATTGAACCACATGTTCATCATTACCTCGGTGGTAGATTTATAAGTCAGAAAATCGCTGATAAGTGGGACTTCCAGGTACCTAAATACGAAGGTGGTAATCAGTTTGTGAAGTTATCATAAAAATACACATTTTAAGTTTTTTTTTTTTTTTGAATTTTGATTTATTATATAAAGTTAGTAAAAGAATCGATAAAATCAGTATAAAGAAAATTTTGTAAATTTTATCGTTATGACATAGCTGAAGAGTTGGAACAAAAGTTATAACCGTTCTTCACGAATTATTTCCTCTCAATTTTAAAACTGATAAGACTGTGATGATGAAGGTACTTGAGATTGTTGCTGAGTTGGTTGATGTTGTGATTGAGGTTGTACCTGTGGATTCACATAGTTATAACCATTAATTAAGCCAGGAGGTCCATTAACAACATTTGTTGATGAATTTGATTGTGGTGTACCAAAATTAATTCCACCTGCAATGTTGCTGAGATTATTGACCTGTGCATTAGGAGGTCTCGAATACAGAGCAGGCACTTGGTTAACCACTGATGATGATGAAGATGATGATTGATTAGTATTTGTATTTGTATTTGTATTAGTATTACTATTAGAACCAGATCCTTGAGTAGAATGAGTGGTGTTATTATTCCTTCTTTGTTGACCTGGTCCACGAACACCTAATGGATTTTTACTAAAACTCAATCTTATACCACCTTTACTGTTACTTTGTTGACTCTGACAAGGTAAAGTTCTACCATAGAGTTCAGCCAAAGCTTTTGTTGCATAGGCAACATCTTCAAATTCAACAAAACACATTGGACCATGATGAGATGATACACCATTTGATGGTTTTGTTCTATAAGATAACCTTTTGAATCCTGGTTGTACCCTAAATAGGGCACGTAATTCATTTTCAGAAGTATCTGGAGGTAAGTTACCAACATATAATGTATTGCACGGTGGATTTTGATCTGCAGGATTGGCAGGAGGTGGTACTCTAGCCAATAAGGACAGATCAGGAATAACTACAGGTTGCTTCTGTTGCGATTCTTTATTCTCTGAAGTGTTTGAACGAGAAGAATTAGTTGTATCTGCATTGGAAGTTGAGGATTGACGCTGTTGATCAGGGTTTTGATTCAAAGCTTGACTTGACTGAGCCTGTGAGTGTTGTTGTGCATGTTGGGCTTGCTGTTGTTCCTGTTGTTGCTGTTGCTGTTGTTGGGTATGCTGTTGATGCTGGGGAGATTGGGATTGATGCTGTTGTTGTGGATGTTGTTGTTGTTGTTGCTGCTGTTGTTGTTGCTGCTGCTGACGATTTTGATGCTGGTGAGTTTGTTTTAAAGGATCTTGTAATTGATGAGATGGGAAACTATTATTAATTGGAGTAGATAAATCATTCATATTGAAAAAACCTGTACCTGTACCTGTATTTGAAGCTGAACCTGAGGTTGAAGCTGAAGGGTGAGGCCATTCATTCATTAGGGAGACAGACAAAGGTGTAGGATTGATATTCATACCCATTAAATTGTTCATATTAATACCATTCAAGTTATTTAAATTATTCAAGTTAGACATATTATTGATATTCATAGGATTTATGTTATTCAAATTGATATTATTTAAGCCATTAAGATTATTCAAATTGTTTAAAAGTAAACCTTCTGGTCTGATAATTTTGGAAGTATTACTTGGTGTGGTCAAATGTGGGGATGCATCGTTAGACCAGCCAGTAATGTTACCAGCAGAAGTGTTTACTACTGAAGAATGATCTAGCTCATTTTGAGTATGGCTTATCGAGCCTTGACCATGAGGATGCTGTTGCTGTTGTTGTGGATGTTGTTGTTGTTGTTGATGAGGAGGATGTTGCTGATGTTGTTGTTGCTGCTGTTGTTGCTGCTGAACTTGTGTTGTTTGATTGACATTGATAGTAGAATCAACTGAAGGGTTTTTTTCCTTGTCAGATGAAGAAGATTTAACAAATGGGCTAGTAAATAGATATGAATTAGCAGAATTATGTAAACTTGGCTCTGAATAATTGTTAATTACTTCACAATGAATTTTGGGATAATCTGTGCCGAAAATAGATTTTTCATTCAATAGTTGAAGGACCTGACTTGCAATTTTATAAGAAGAAAATTTTGCAATAATTATTGGATTATGATTACTTGTCGGTCCAGGAATGATATCTACAGATATGACATCATCTAAACAAAGTGAGAAAATTAAATAAGCTTCTCTTATAGTGATATTGATGGGCACATTTTCAATTTTTAATAGACAGAAAATAGATGAATGAATATTCGAAGAATTGATTGAATTATTAGGATTATTGATATTAGAAGTTGTTAAAGTTGCATTTGTTGACGATGCTGACGATGTTGAAGGGAAAGTATTGTTAGTGATAAGATTGCTATTATCTCGATTGACAGTTTCCAAATTGTTTAGATTGTCAGTGGTGTGAGATGAAGAATTTAAAGGATTGATTGATAGCCTATTGAGTGAAAGATTTAGATCTTCTGAAGAATTGTTTGATGCATATAATGACATGATGAATAAGTATTTAAATGCTTAGTATAAGGTAATGTAATATAATGTATGAAAAAGAAAAGATATAATAGAACAGATGGAACTAATGTACAGTGATTAAATGGAATAATCAGATGATAACAAAAAAAATATTTGGTTTAGTTTAATTTAGTTTATTTTGAGAATGTGATAGTTTGATAATGTACAATGTTTGGAAATGTTTTGGTTTGTTATTTTCTTGATATTTAACGTATGCCTTTTAGGATTATAGGCAGTTGGCAAGAATAATTCGTGATTGTTTGTAATTGTCTTTCTTATTATAATAAATGCAATTTGGGGAGGATTGAGTGGCGAGCTAAAAACAAATGGAAATAAGACAATAATATAGTCCTTAGTATTAGTTGATTGAGTAGCTGTTTGTTAGACAGGAGAACTGGTGCTGGTGCTGGTGCTGGTTTGTTATTATTCACTGCGAGAAGAAAATGTAATGAGAAAAGCTTTGCGGTAGTGCGGTGCAATAATGGTGCAGATGGCAATGGTATAGTGTAGTATGAAACTGTATGATATGTATGATGGCGAAGTAGTTGTAGTGGTGTGGAAAGGGTAGAAGAGTGGGAAAGAGGGGAGTAGAGTATTAGACGACAGAAAAAAAAAACGTTATGAAGAAAAGAGTAATTAACACAGGAATGGGGCAAAGCAAAAGAGAATGTTTGGACGTAAAAAACGGAAAGGAAGGGGAGCACTGGAGGGGAGGG
>JANIWQ010000114.1:0-32923 GCA_030555725.1 Pichia sp. yHMH446
GGTACCCTGGCGGGCCGCCGTGCGGGGACGAGCCCAGCGTCGTGGTGCGCGTGTACAGCGCGCCCGTGTTGGCGTGGCGCGTGCTCTCGTTGTGCAACGAGTTGCGGCGGCTGTAGAGCCACCGGTCGAGGAAGGACGACATCGCTGTAGTGGTGGTCTGGTCTGGTCTGGAGGCTTGGCTGTGGTGGTGGTTGCAGTTGAAGCTTTGGTTGTAGCGGTAGTTGTAGTTGTGGTTGTACTTGTAGTTGTTGTGGTTGTACTTGTACTTGCACTTGCACTTGTACTTGTACTCGGCTATACACATGGATACGTCCTCTACAGAGCTGAGCTGGGGCTGGCCCGCTCTTTATACGCACGCCGCTCCGTCCAGCAGCGCCGCAGAGGCCAGTGACCGGGCCGTACACAGGGGGCGGGGAGGGCCTGGTCGGTCTCCCATCTTCTCCTTCTCCTTCGCCATTGCTATCACCATCGCTATCTGCTCGTTATCTAATCTCCACGTCGATCCCGTCGTCTGTCTTCCACCAGGCAGGGAACCTCACTGCTGCTGCTGGCCCTGCTGCTGGCTCTCCTGCTCCCGCCTGATCCGCTCCAGCTTCTTCTTGATGAACGCGTCACGCACCTCGTCCACGTACTCGTGCTGGTGGTGGTGCTGCACACACGCCCGCATCGCATTGCCCTCCTCCTTGCACTTGAACAGCACGCTGAACCCGCTCGCAGCCTCACACCGCTTGAACGCCTGCACGTACTCGTCGCATTTGCGCCACACCTCTCGCTGGTACTCCTCCAAAACCTCCTTCTCCTCCTTGGGCGTAAGCACCCAGTTTGGTAGCCCCTGGATCTGGTGCTTCTTTGGATCTGTGTCCATGCTGAAAATACCCATCTTGCGCTATTATTTGTTCCCTAGTTTTAGCTTCTTGTAGCTTCTCTTGGCTTTTGGCTTTCGCTTAAAGGGTTCTAGGCTCCGTTCTATGTACTAGTTATCACACTAGGTTATATCTCGTGGGTCTATTCCCAGTTCTAGATCCTTGTCCTCCAGCGAACACACACTACTTGCACACTTCCACCCCTCTCAGCTCAGCGCGCGCTCTAGATCAGGTCTCGTTGCTGCAGCGATTGCGCCATTTTTCCCGTTTCATGCGCCCCATTCCCTCTCCACCAGCCACACACGACGTCACAAATACCCATTCCATCTCTGTAAACAAACACACACATACAACAGTAGATACAACTTACTCACAATCTCTCTCACCACCTTCCTTCATCTCTGCAATGGATTCTCTGATTAGCCCCGTCTCGGAAACTATCTCCATTATTGACATCCAAAGTGATATCGCACTTATCGACTCCATCAACAACTCTTTCCAAGAAATCGATTCAATTCATGATCAGAGTGTAAATGCAATTCAAACAAAAATTGATCAACTTAAAAGGCAGTTGGATAACATAAATGATTCAATCAAATCTTTTAAAAACTCTTCCCAAAATAAACTTATAAGAAACGAATTGAAATCTTTTGAACTTGAAATTTTCAATTCAGCTAGAAATTTAACTGCACTTAATATGCAATTAAATTCACTTAAATTATCTTATAATGAAAATTTGAAAAAATTAGATCAGTTAGAATCTCAATTAAATGATTTAAATTCAACTTTCCTACAAAATTCAGATGCTTTAGATTCACTTGAATCAGCTAATATAATTAAACTTAAATTATTTCAATCAACGGGTCTAAAATTCGATCCTTCTACAAAGGAAGTTACTATACTCAATAAATCAGAGAATAAAATTACTCAACTTAAACTAGATGATCAGTATACTGAGTATTTTATCTCTAATTTTATATGGGATAATATTTAAAATCTATTCTTCTTCATTCTTTACTATATAAACTAGACACTATTTACATGTATACCTATCTATCCAAAGTATTTAAAAATTCTCTGGATTGTTTCTCAAAGATAATTTCGTCCATTTTGGTACAAAATGAACTCCTTTCCTATACCCTCTTGAATGTTTATCGAAAACTGTATATTTATCCCTTGCTAACATATCCTTTTCCTTTGGGAAACTCTCCTTCAAATCAAATACTTTCTTACTCTTCATTCCATTACTTATTAAACCTTCATATAATGCTTCAATATTTGCATCAACCATTTGCATTCTACCACGTTGTCTCCTCTTTTGTGGTGCTGAAAGTCTCCATGGTTTCTTCCAAAGTAATCCACTCATGCTCACGAATGTCGATCTAAATGCTCCAATCATATTTCTTGTTATAGTATATCACTACAATCTACGTAAAACTTTCACCGTCACCATCATCAAATTATCATCATCGTCAAATTATCACCCACCTTCCTTTGAAAAAAAACTGGTACTGCGCGCAGAATGAATAATTGATCGGTACCCTAACAATCTTTTCACAACTCTTCATACAAAACTACTACTACTTTAAACAATCCACTCTCTTAAACTAGATGAATTCAGATCATACATCGACGATAGAAAATTTCTTGACCAATATACTATCAACTTTAGATGCACAACCACCATCATTACCCTTACCACAATTGATCCAACAACCAAGAATTATAATCAATGGTCAACCTTTTAGTTCAAAGGAACAATTCCAACAATTATGGAATTCATTACCTTTAACTAATCATCAAATTACTTCTTGTGATATCCATACTGTACCAACAAACCAATCTTTCCAATTCATTATCTTAGCTCATGCAAAAGTACGATTCGATGAATCAGGTAAAAATAAAACAGGTGATTCAACCCTTCTACAACAACAACAAACACCGCTTAGAACTATTTGGAGTCATTGGTTCGGTGTATCCATTTCCTGTGTTGTAGATGCTGATGTCATAAATAACCCTCATTCCCTCTGTATAACTTCTTGGGATTATAGATTAACAGAAAATCCAACTTCTTCAATCTACAGAGTTGAATAATAGTTTATACATACATATACATATACGTAACTTACCTAAACTAACCCTCTGTCTGTCTCATACAAGATTTCGTGCAATCCATGGTTTGTAAATTATGAATATCGTTAAACATACACAAATAATAATATGTATGACAATATTCAAAAAATCGAGTATCATTCCTGATGATAATATTCTAATTCCTTTAATTAATCCACTCTCTAAATTTGTAAATAAAGTTGTAATAATCAATCCATAAATAACTATATAAACAAATCCAATTATCTTGATTATTGTACTTATCCATAAGAAAATCAATCCTGTTATTAAACTTATTTGAATCCATAAAAATCCATTCTTATCCTCTCTAAATTGTATTTTAAAACTTTGTTCAAATAGATAATCTTTTAAAATTAATAAACTTCTTTTAGCTTTCCTTTTGAAACCAATTGATGCAAAAATTAAAATTATTAAACTCATACAATCTAAAATGTATTCAATTATTGTCATATAAGCGTTTGCAACACTCATAATAGAATTTAAAAATATATAAAATAATATCTTTTTTCTATCTTCAAATTGATTAAAATCAAAATAACTATATGATTTACGGAAAATCATACTGAAAATATTTGAAACAAATTCTGGATCTCCTTCAATCTCTTCAGAACTTATCATATAAACTAAATCTTTCAAAATAACAGTCGGTGAATCTAATCCATAAAAATTCACTGAATGACAAATAGTTTCACTTTCAAAAGTATAATTATTTAAAATCTCTTTACAATATCCAAAATCGCTAAATTTGTAAATAACAGATAATCCATTTTCAAAGATTCGCTTGGTTTGACTTTCAATAACTTCAAAGTTAAATGGTGATACTAATATCATTGATGATAATCCATCTACTAATCTTTCAATAATGTTCAATTCTTCAATTTTCACATCTAAATTTTCATTGATAGTATTCCATTGAAACCAACTTAAAAAATTATCTTCATCCACATCAACGATACCTGAAGTTTGTAATTGAATCCTAGGGAAACATGTAGAGTCTGCTGAAATACATGATATACCAAGAATGATAGATATAAAGGGACAAATGAAAAGTAGCAATGTAAGAAATGATAATATATTAAATGTTTTGAAATATGATTGCATTATAATCTTTCTCCTAATAATAGCTAATCGTTGTGAACTAACTGACATATCACTATTATTCACTTTAATTGATGCAAAAATTTTACTTTGATCTTTGTTCTCATAACTTTCTACAAATGTGTTTGAATCTGATGTGGACCCAGACCGATAATCTATTTCTTTATCCTTAATTTCTAACGCATTTTGATATTGAGCTAATGGATTCTCATTAAAATGTCCCCTTTTTACGAAAGGATTGAGCTTAGGAGCAAAACCTGAATTTTCAACTCTACATTCATTCTGTTTTTCCTCATATTTACACTCTTCTGCTTCCTCTTCTACATCTTTGAAAAAAATCGGTGTTTTATTGGGAAGAGATTTTTTGAAAATAGAATCATTTCCTTCCTCCTCATATACTCCACCACTATCAAAATGAGAAAATGGGGAAAACATTTATTATCAATTATCGTAGCAAAGTCGTTTACCTCTTAAAGTAGTATAATTTTTGCTCCCTCTGAAAACAAAAAAAAATCATGTTCCCTCATATAATATAATTTGTCGCGTTATGATGAGCCTCTTCACCCAATTTATGGCTCGTCATTATTGGTGACATTGGAACCAGCTCCGATTTACTATAATCAGTCGGTTTCGTCGAAATTGGTTGTTTGAATAATGGTTTCATCGTCAAAGGTTTTGTAAAAGGTGGCGGCTTCCTGTACATTGAAAGTTGTTCTGATTTTGCAAGTAGCGGGTTTGCATAAAGGAAGTGCGAAGGTCCTTCTGGAGGTTCTTCAGGCGAATTGTTTCTTGATTCGAATGGGTTGATCGTATTATCATCGCCATTTATTTCAGAAGGAGATTCTGATGCAACCCTTACAGTTTTCTCATAAAACTCTCTCTTCTCTTTCATTTTGTCACCAGAACTCAAGTCATTTCTATCGTCAAAGGGATTAGTACGTAAAGAGACATTGTCGAGCTCATATTCCTCAGAATTATCTAATAATTGACTATCTTCTTCATCATTTTCCTTCGCTGAATCGACCTTCTTCTTCCTTTTCAAGGTTGGATTACACCAAACAGGACCAGCCCATTCAATGAACACAAAAATAGTAGAACATGCCCAGAAAATTATAATTACCATGCTTTTAACACCATACTTTAAATAAATTCCAAAACTTGATAGCTCCCTTTGAATTGCATGCGTACAAAGTGTAAGAAAAATAAGAATAGTATCCAATGCAGCTAAAGAGAGAATCATATTCACTGTAGTAAGTAATGCAAAACCATTCTTAATCCAAAAGGATATATTACTATCATCTTTCTCGTCTTTTTTCCTAAGTGAATAATAGAAGAAAATTCCAAAAAACATTGATACTTCAAATCCAATGGATATAGCTATTAATGTAGAAAACTGATTGATAAATTTTTGTCTATGTCGCAGTTCAGTTTTATAACTTTCGTCAGGAACATAAGGAGTAGATGAATAACTAAGCTGACTTTGAGCATTAGCATTATCAAAATTTGCATTATATGCATAAGCTAATATAATATTCAATCCAATTTTAGATAACTGTGAACGATAGTCGAATCCATAGGCACCATGATAATTCCAACAATCTAATGTAACATTATGCTTTCGATCAGATCTACTCAAATCTGGTATGAAATCACTATCAAGTTCACCTAATTTAGTATATTCTATCAAAGGTCCTTCGTAGTTGACCGAACACCAATTACCTAAGCTTGATAATATTATTTCTGGTGTTCCTGCAATTTGGTGTTCAATATATGTCGCAATGAGTTTGATCTCGGATGTCGTAACAAAACTATTCATTTCTGTTGATGTTTTCTTTAAAGCATCATACAGACCTGCTGCAAGCTGCTCTGTTTCACAATGTAAAACCGATATGGGCAGAGTTTGCGCTCTTGATGTCATTAGAATGGCACCGAAAACCAAGGACAAGAATATTGTCAAGACTCGAATACCAAAAATGATTTGAGCACGTTGAGTCAAATTACAAAATGGACGTTCAACTATTCTCTGTATGTGATCTAGTACCATGATAATCCCTGATCCTGATAATTTTCAAGGATCAGAATCTAACCCATGTAGTCTATGTAAATGATGATTTCTTTTGCGATGCATTCAAAAATAGTAATCTTGGCTGTGCAAATATGTACTAGTTGCGTGAAATTTAAAATCAAATAATATTTCAGTGTAGAATGAATATCTCCTTGCCATTCTAATTCTTAAAACAACGGTACCAATGGCAAAAACTAAGAAAGATGCAGAAGGATGGGAACTTGTTTTTGAGGAAGAGAATGAAAGTAAACGTTTACGGGGATCTCCGCCTGCATTGCGACGAAAAAGTGATGGATTGATGATAAAAGAAGGTGATTGTGTTTCATTTACGCTTGATATAAATGCGGAGTATAAGATGACAGGACTTGCATTTCTCAAAGATATTGAACTTGCAATTGATGCTTTTCTGAAAGTTAAAGGTTTGTGGTTTGTTAAATATAGTGAAAGATTACGTGAAATAGTTCCACCTTTACCAAATGATGAACAATATACGAATAATGATTTATTTTTGACACCAGTTTTGGATTCTATAAGTTTGAAGCAAATAAAGGGAAAACATATAGTTATTGGAGAATCTGAACTAAAAGACTTAGGTGCCTCTAGCGCCCAAAAGAATGATGAGGTTTTTATTTGCAGGCGACTTGTAAATGATTCAACCACTTATTTCACTGATGTTATTGAATGGAACATCTTATTTCAAAATTTTTTAGATAACAAAAGTGAATTTTATGAAAGTTTAAAGATGTTGACTTTACAGCCGTCTAAAAGTAAATCAAGCAGTCCTATTAAAAATACACCCAAAAAATCACCTTCAAAAAGGAAAGCAATAGAGATCATAGATATTTCGGATGATGATGATGATACATCATATATTGAACACAGTGATAATGAATATTTTGAAACACGACATAAGAAAATTCTGCAAGGAACTGGTAATAATACTCCAACGAGGAGAACAAGGAGAAAGAAAACTAACAGACAACTTGAGCTTCCATCTGTTACCATGAACTCCGATCTACTTTCAACTGATGAATATATGACTAACAAAACATTGATGAAAGCCAAAAAATTACTAGGCACAAATGCCAAATTGAAATCCCTTCCGTGTAGAGAAGAAGAGTTTTTCCAGCTTTATCATGAGATCGAATCTTCTATTAAATCTCAAAGAGGATGCTGTATTTATGTAAGTGGAACTCCTGGTGTGGGGAAGACTGCAACTATTAGGGAAGTTATCAAACAATTATCAGCTAAACTTACTATTGAAAATGAAGGGAAAAAGTTATTCAATTTTCTAGAAATCAATGGTTTGAAGTTGATAAAACCTCAACAAGCATACGAAGAACTATGGAGGAAAATATCTGGAAAATCGGCATCCACTAGTAATTCTTTGCTTTTCTTACAACAGCATTTTGAGGAAAGTGATGATGATGATCAAGTTGGTAGAAGATTACCACTTCTTGTCTTGCTCGATGAAATGGATCAGATTGTTACCAAAAACCAAGCAGTTATGTATAACTTCTTCAACTGGCCAACTTATGAAAACTCTAAACTCATTGTTATTGCAGTAGCAAATACAATGGATTTGCCTGAAAGATTACTCACCAACAAGATTTCATCAAGATTAGGTTTATCCAGAATACAATTCACGAGTTACTCTTATAACCAATTAAGTGAAATTATTAAACACAGATTACAAGAATTAAGTAAAAATGATGATAAATTAATAATTGCAAAAGATGCAATTGAGTTTGCATCCAGAAAAGTGGCATCAGTTAGCGGTGATGCTAGAAGATCGTTAATGATATGTATAAGAGCTGTTGAAATTGCCCAAGCTGAATTTTCTAATAAGTCAGAAGAAGAGAGGAAAGCACTTGATGGGAAATATACAGTCACAATCATGCATATAATGAAAGCAGTAAATGAAGCATCAAGTTCGCCTGTTAGTAGCTATTTGAATTCCCTCTCCTTTCTCAGTAAATTGGTTCTTGTATCAATTATGCTTAGAAAGAAGCGTTTGGGTATTGCAGAAATTCAAGTTGGTGAAGTCTATGATGAATTAAGCAATCAAGTTCAAGTCTTACTATTTACCGACTTGAAAAATTTGTTAAAGCAAGAAGACTTGGATATATTAGATATTGTCTTCGGTAGTGGTAAAAGGAAACTGACTGGTTCAGTCATCAACACTGGTTTGTACATTCTCAAAGATTTAGAAGAAAGTGGTATCATTGTTATTCAACCACTAAGAATTGAGCGTGATAGGATTTTAAGGTTGAATATCAGTGACGATGAAATCATCAATAGTTTGAAGAAAGACCCTTTGCTAAAAGAAGTTATCACATTTGTGTAACCAATTTCTATAGTTCATACATCCTTGTATAGGACAATAGGTTCACCGACGTTAGTAATTTCAGGTGTTTTTAATCCCAAATCAAAAATTTTACTAATGATTATTTTGAAAATTTTCTTAACATTTATTGATGTACTTGTTGAAGAGAAAATTAAGGGTGCATTCATTGCCTTTGCATACTTTTTGGCTTGCCTCGTTATCTCTTCTTGCTCTTCTTCTGATAACTCAATAAATAAATCATATTTAGTACCAACAAGAAACGGTATAGCTGTTCTATTAAATCCTCTGGCTTGTCTATACCAATCTTTTATAGAAGATAATGTTTCTCTTCTTGATAAGTCAAACATGAAAAGAATTGCAACAGATTCACGTGCAACAAGTGGCAACATATTCGTGAATTCTGCTTCTCCTCCTAGATCCCAAATAGAAAAAGTCAGTTCACTATTCTTGATATTAATTGTTTTCTCCATATAATTAACACCAAGAGTTTGTGTATATATTTCATCAAAACAGTTTTCAACATATTTGACCATTAGAGAAGTCTTTCCAACTTGGGCGTCACCTACTAGCCCAACCTTGAGGGTGACTGTGTTGTCTTGCGATGACATTATTTCATAAGCTTATGGTAAAGGGAATGAATTGTGTATTGATTGGGACTAGCGTACTCGAAACAACATAATGATGTGTGTAAATCTGATTTCAAAAAAATGACATGCTCCTTAGTCCGGAATAGCAGCGATATCAGGAAATCAATGAAACCTCAATATTTGTAAACAAACAATAATCCTCGAAAACTCCAGCTCCCTCGGAGGCTCAGCGGTTCCAGAAGAAAGTGTTGCATCACGTGCCCAATTTTTTTAAATCAATTGAGGTGCGCGGGGTGCTAACAAATAGAGTAATTTCAAGGTTTCAAGTGAAAAAAACAGGTTCAAACGCAGTCACACTATCAAGTCGCACCTTCCCGATTCAGCAACCGTGGGGAGAGGGAGGAGAGAGCGAGTTTGTGATTTTTCATTTTCCCACTGCAGACGCGGGCTGGTGGGTAATACTGAAGAAAAATAGAGAGTGATAGGACCTTTTTGGAGCTTTTCAAGTTGCAATTCATAGAGCTTGCTTTATTATCCAGCACAACTAATCATGGCAATCGGTAAGAACAAGAGATTATCCAAGGGTAAGAAAGGTTTAAAGAAGAGAGTTGTTGACCCATTCACCAGAAAGGAATGGTACGACATTAAGGCTCCAACCACTTTTGAACACAGAGATGTTGGTAAGACTTTAATCAACAAATCTACTGGTTTAAAGAACGCTGCAGATGGTTTAAAAGGTAGAGTTTTTGAATTCAACTTAGCAGATTTACAAGGTTCTGAAGATCAAGCTCACAAGAAAATCAAGTTAAGAGTTGATGAAGTCCAAGGTAAGAACTTATTAACCAACTTCCACGGTTTAGATTTCACTACTGATAAATTAAAATCTCTTGTTAGAAAGTGGCAATCCCTTGTTGAAGCAAATGTCACCGTTAAGACTGCTGATGATTACGTTCTTAGAGTTTTCGCTATTGCATTCACCAAGAGACAAGCAAACCAAGTTAAGAAGACTACTTATGCACAATCTTCTAAATTAAGAGAAGTTAGAAAGAAGATGATGGAAATCATGACCAAGGAAGTCTCTAACTCAACTCTTGCTCAATTAACTGGTAAATTAATCCCAGAAACCATTGGTAATGAAATCGAAAAATCCACTCAAGGTATCCTTCCATTACAAAACGTTCACATCAGAAAAGTCAAATTATTAAAGCAACCAAAATTCGATTTAGGTAACTTATTATCTTTACACGGTGAAACTTCTGTTGATTCTAAGGGTAAGAAGGTCTCTTCTGGTTTCAAGGACGTTATCTTAGAAACCGTTTAAATAAAACTAGTTCTGTTAGTCAACTTTATATAGTATATATAAAAAAAATAATCAAACAATAATTGTTCCCATTAAAATTTTAATGAAAGTGGCTAGCTTATCATTCTTAGCAGTCAGATCAAAGAAAAGAATCGAAAAAAAAATTGAACTATATGGAAAAGAAAATTTCGAATTGAAAACTATTTTAAAATTATAAGAATAGTGACTAAGATAAGATACAATACAGATACAAAATACTTTAATTGTGTAATCTCTTTTCATAAGAGTATAAGTTATGAACACCACCTTCTAATTGTGCAGAAGGAGTTCTGAACTCAAATCTAATAGTACCATCAGCAGTAGCAGTTCTTAATTCAGAGACAGATCTAACACCAATGTCTTGACAAGAATGTTGTAAACCATTATAGATGTAAGGAATAAATTTAGTTATTGAACCTTTATCTAAGACGGAACCGGAAACACCTTGAGCGACTAACACTTTATCACCTTCAGAGAAATATCTGGAAGTTGAAGCATTAGCATTTGTATCAGTCTTTTGCATAGCATCGATAGAACCCATACCTCTATAGGTTTTCAATCTTTGACCATCTCTGTAGAAATATTCACCAGGAGATTCGGTAGTACCTGCTAACATACCACCCATCATAACACAAGAAGCACCCAGAGCAATTGCCTTTGTGATATGTCCAATGTTTTGAACACCACCATCAGCAATACAAGGGACACCAAATCTGTTTGCAAATTGACAAACATTGTAAACTGCTGTACCTTGTGGTCTACCACAAGCCATAACTTCTTGAGTAATACAAATAGAACCAGAACCCATACCAATTCTTAAACCATCACAACCTGCTTCAATTAATGAAGCAGCTTGTTCTCTAGTGACAACATTACCTGCAATGACTTCTAACGATGGGAAAGTTTCTTTGATCCATTTGATCATATTAAGTTGGAAAATAGAGTTACCTTGAGATGAGTCTAAAACAACAACATCTAAACCTGCTTCAACTAATAACTTTAATCTTTCTCTATCTGCATCGATAGTACCAATAGCTGCACCACATAATAATTGTTTAGTAGTTGCAGACTTAGATGCCAGTGGGTATTCGTGATTTTTCTGTAAGTCAGCTCTAGAGATCATTGAAACTAAATTACCGTTAGAATCAACAATTGGTAATTTACCCTTTTTAGAAGATCTCAAGATTTCGTTACCTTCAGCTAAGGAAACACCTTTTTGAGCGGTAATAACATCTTTGGTCATTACTTCGGAAACAGGAACGTTCACATCATCTAAGAACTGAACATCTCTTGAAGTAATGATACCAACTAATTTACCACCGATAGCACCAGTATCTATAATAGAATAAAAGCAAAAGTTTAATGTTAGTAGATGTTCTTGTACCTGAAAAAGGACAAAAGCATTTCAAATGAATCTCACTATTCAAACATCGTTGTATGTATTACTAGTCAGAGAAAAAAATATTCCACAAGATCGTTTGATCGCAATCGGTAGAACGAAAGTTATAATTTTTGTTGATCATCATTTAGAATTCGAAAAACGTTAACATGTGAAAATAGTGAGTCCAAATGGAGAAAAAAAAGACAAAATCAATTAAAACATACCAGTAACTGGGAAAGAGGTGAAACCGTATTTTTCACCCATTGCCTTGACTTCAGCAACAGTAATTGAAGGAGAAATGACAATTGGATCATTGATGAAACCGTTTTCGTACTTCTTGACCTTCTTGACCATAGCTGCTTGTTCCTCAGGAGTACAGTTGTGGTGGATGATACCAATACCACCTAAGAGAGCCATGTGAATCGCCATAGCGGACTCGGTGACGGTATCCATAGGGGAGGAAACAAATGGAGCGTTCAAAGTGATCTTCTTAGTTAACTTGGTTTCTAAGGAAACTGCAGAAGCTGGGAAATCAATCTTACCAGGTAAAACAAGGAAATCGTTATAAGTTAAACCACCGTTGGTTCTAGAATCCATCAACTCATGAACGGAAAGACCATCCTTGGTTGCATATTCAGCCAAGTACTTGGAAGCTTCAGAGGTGTTCAAGAAAGAAGACATTGTTGGAATCGGGAATCACTTAGAAAGAGATATTTACAAGAAGAGATCTCCGAATCCAGGAATCCAGGAATCCAGAAAACGAACCCCAACCCAACCAGAGAAAAAAGAAGTGAAAAGGCCAGACAGACTCTGCAAGAAGGAAGATCTGTCTGTATTTATACGTGACAGGTCTGGCAAAAAAATTTTCAGCACCCACCGCCCAATTCGACGCGCGGTGACTCCGGCGCAGGAGCGTGTGCGGCTGCAACAGCGCGCCTGTCGCGGCAGGGTCTGTCGTGTGCTTTGTCTGTTCCTGTTTCTGTTTCTGTTGTCGTTGTCGTTGTGGGTGGGTGGTGGTTGCTGCTGCTGCTGCTCTTCATCAGCATGCACAGTGCTTTCTCCGCTTGATCGTCGCCGTGCTTCTCCGTTTGCCCTTTCCATGGACCACTCACTAGATCCGAAACTGTCTCCATCCAGGAAAAAGCAGTCCCTGTACTTTGAGGCCCTGCAGCATTCATCGGAACAAGAACACGAACACGAACACGAACTCGATCTGGATCTCGATCTTGATTCTCCGACTCCTCCATTGCGGCCACCTTCAACATTTATCTCGTCCTCGATCTCGCCTAAAACTAGGGCATTGAGCTCTCCCTTTGCTTCAAATGGGTTCTCCAGGAACCACGACCGCAAAAGTAGTGTCGATTCTGTTGACACAACTTTCGCTTACGAAAGCAATATCCAATCGCAGCGACGTCAATCGAGCCACCGTTTCTTCTCCAACAGTTCCAATTCATCCTCTCCGAAATCTTCAACTCCTAATAGACATCGATTCGGGAAAAACAAACTCAACAATGTCGAAAACAAAGTTTACGTGAATGAATTATATGCTTCACCGTCGTTGACATACAGGGATGATTTCAAAAGAAGGTCTTCTGCAAGTTCTGATTTGGACCAATCTTTTTTCAAACAACCAATGATCTCACCATCAGGGTCCCCAGTAAAGCAGTCATTTATGTTTGATAGAACCATCTCTACGAAACCTTCCCAGTCATCAATATCAATATCGACTCTTGAACGAGATGTTACCGAAGATCTTTCATTGGAGATGACTATCATATTCAAATCTAGAGCAGAAAACAATGTGCATGATTTCAAAACGTTCCATAATCAAACATACTCAGAGTTTTGGAATCTAACAGAGGAAGAGGGTAAACTATACAAAGAATGGAATAAAATTCAGTTCGAAGTTCAGTCATTGATTTTCGAAGTTTTCAACAATCTCAAAAAGATACGATTCAATTTGCATAGATTAGTTGACATTTATGGAGAAGAACTCAAAAGTATGGGTGTCATTTCTTCAATCGATTATGACAAAACTTTTGAAGTTCTTCGTGAATTTTTTCTCTATCTTGAGAAACTTTTGAAACGAAAATTGAAACCCTTATTTGATAATGAATTTTTCGTCAATGATACAAAAGTTCTGAAAATTCTAACCAATTGGTTCAAGCAATTGAATTCACAATATAAGCACATCTCTGGTTCCATTATATATTTGTCCAAATTTGCAGGAAACCCTGAAATAATAGAAACAATCAACTTGATCAGTAAAAAAGATCTTGAAAATTTATCCAATAGATCTGCAGTTGCACCAAGTGAGCTTTTCTCTTCATATTTTGTTAAACTGTTTACATCAATAGAGCTTTTATTTGATAGATTGAAAGAAACATACAAGAAATCACAAAATTTCAAAAACTATGAAATTGCTACTAATTTGGAACTACTTTTAAAAGAAATCAACAATACAAGTAACTCAACATCGGAATTAGAAAAAAAGATTAGTTTCAATGAACAATTGACTTTCCATTCCGAGATAGATTATTCAAAATTTCAAATGATTGATATGTTCAATCCAATGAGAAGATCGAAAGAACCTATGAAATTTGAATTTAAAACAAGTATTGGATGGTCAGATGTTTTAATTGCTCCATTCGATAACTATATTGTCATTCTATCGATTAAATCATCTGTATTGCCTTCGAAAAAGGAAGACTATATAATGCTCAAAGATCCAATCCCAATTCAATATTTAGTTTATGATACACTGATTGAACATGAATATAAAATTTTGATAATAACTGATGTTAATAAGAAACAAAAATATCAATTTAGGAAAAAAAATGATTTTACTATAGCAATCATGGATAGATTCTTAAAAGATTTGTCGATTTTACAGAAAGAATTTTGGTCTTCCCCCAAATTAAATGAAAATGTATCCCTTAAAATTTTGAATCAAAATACTTTTATTTCAAAAAGTGATAATTATATACCTTTTAGCTTAGAAAATGTTTCTGGTCCAAATAATTTATTACAAAATGCAATCGATTCTAATATATCTTTATCAAATTTAAGTTTAGAAAACGATGAAGTAATGGAATCTATTGCTGCTAATATTTTAAGTTGGGATTATATCAATTATAAATGGGATAGTGATTCTCGATCAGAGAAATTGTGTATTGTTGGAACAGAGATTGGTATATTTTTAGGTCATGTGAATGATCCGAAATCATTTAGGAAAGTGCATCAAATTAGTAATGTTAAAAAAATTATTGTCATGAATAATGAAATTGCTTTATGTCTGGCCAATGAATCACTATATAGAATCTCTGTTGAGAAAATGTATACTACTTTCAAATTTAAATTACCCATTTGTGACATTAATATTTTTGAGGAAAATAAAAGACCAATTTCAGATTTTACAGTCGGTTATCAAACTTCAATGAAAATTCAAGGTGCACCTTATTTATTTGCATGGAATAATAAAATAGTACATTATACACCATTAATTAAAGATAATAATTGGAAATTTGAATGGCAATCTTTCAAAACACATTTTAAAATTATAAATTTACAAACTGTTTATGCTAACAATTTTGCTGTAGCTCATATTGTTGATGGTGCAGCATCTTGGAATTTATCCAAATTATCTGAAATTAGATCGATCCCTCTCGATGATCTTTCAATAAAAGATATTCTAAGAAATGAAACTCCAATTGCAATATTCCCTTTTCCGAATGAAAAGGATAATATATCTGAAGTTTTAGTAGTTTTCAGTCAATTTTGTACTAGGATGAAAAATGTTAAGGGGAAATATATTCAATCAACTGATGAAATTATCTGGTTCGGAATGAAATGTGAAAGCGCATCTTTTGATTGTGAAGAGAAAGTACTTACTACTGTCAACAAACAATGTGTTGAAATCAGATTGCTACATGATGACAATCAATTAAGGAGTGATCTCATTGGATGCTTTGTGGGAAGCAATATCACTCTAGTTAATGATTTAGCAGGTAAATCAATTTTCAAAGCTCATGATAATAGTCCCGGTGAATACAAAAACCAAATAATATTCAAGATTCGTCGATACAGGAAATTGAACAGATAATGTAATTTTTATAGACTCTTTTTATACGTAATATGTATTCATCAACTTTACAGCTTTTTTCTTTATCAAATCGTTTTTTACTCTTCTTCTTCATTAGTAGAGTCACCCATAATTACCTGTGATGCCAAAGGTAACAAAATCCTAACAATTTCATTGTTAAGAACATCTTCCTCCTTACTTTCTTCAGTTAAATGGAAATTCATTAACTTCTCATCGCAAAAATGCGCAATTAAATCATTATCATTCTGATAGTCAGAATCATCGCTCAAAGTATGCTCAAAATCATACTCTAAGCATTGTAATAAAGCAAATTTTTGGAAAACATCACTATATTCTTCATTAGCAGTTTCAAACGCTTTGAAAAATTTAGATTTTATCTCATATTTGAAAGGATCCTCGAGCTCAATGTAATTGATCTTACCTCCGACATGATTATTCAACATTTCAATATCACGTTTATGCCTTTCTTGTATCAATAAACTGAGAATACGATCTTGTAAATTAGCAGTGGTTGACATCTCTAATCTTCCATCTTTTAACGGGTTAAATATAACGGAAGAATATTCTTTTGGAATTACAGCTTGAAGTGATTCAATTGTGGAAACTAAACCCTGCTCATTGTTCAAAATCTTGCTTCGAATTCCTTTGCAAAGAAAAATGTTGTAATCAAGAGCATAATCATCAACTTGTGCCAGCAAGTCTCTATATTGGGGATCTAGTAAAGAAAGTTTTGGCTTAACTAATAAGTCTAGCATTTTTCTTTCTTGGACGAAGAGGTTGTTGTTACAGCACAGGTTAATATCTCTTGCTAACATTTGTGTGAATTGAGGTATGAGCAATGAATGAGATTACGTAATCAAAAAGACAAGCCGGCGCGGACAGAACTTGAACTTTCACTCACACAGAAGTCTCGCATAAAACTTCATCTTAATAATCTGTTAAAACAAACCCAACAATTGTCTTTCAATACTTTCTACCAAATATCAAAATTTGTTTGACTGGCTTTCAAATGCAGAATCCTAACGGCAGCCAAAATCAACAAAACCAGCCTACCCAAAGTCAAGCAGGTACACCTGGCCCACAGGGCCAAAATAACTCGCAAGGTAGAGTTAGCTTTCAAGCGATTCATCAACAAGCTCGTCAGTTACTGAACCAGTACAGTATTGAGAAAAAAGCTGCAGAAGCAGCTGGATTGCAGACTCCAGAAGGTGAGGCGCATCTTGCAAAGGCAGAGAAAATCAAAGCAATTCTAGTGACATACTCGAAAAGACAAAAGCTTCTACAGCAGCAGCAGCAACAACAACAACAACAGCAACAACAGCAGCAGCAACAGCAGCAACAACAACAACAACAACAACAACAACAACAACAACAACAACAACAACAACAACAACAACAACAACAACAACAACAACAAAAGAATGAAACACAGCAAAATCCAAATTTAACACAAGTAAACCCGTCAAGAATTCAAACCCCATTGTCACAGTCTGTTGCTACATCATCCGCACAATCAAACAACATGCTTTCTGGAACTACCACGGAACTTCCTTTCAATTCCAACATTCCACTCTCTAATACTCCAATAACTAATGAAAGCAGAACTCTGTCACAACAGATGAAAGCGATTGAAAACCCAGCATCTGGAAATGTTGTACCAACTGCATCATCTATTGTACCTACTGCGAGCAGCACTACAAACGATCAACCTGTAAACCTTACTAAAGGGCAACAACTTCAATTGAAAAGACAACAGCTGCTTGGTAAATATCAGCAGATCTTGGCTCTCTCGGAACAGTTCAAAAAGAACTTAGGTATCATTCAAGAGCGTGCCTTGGATCCTTCGATCGATGAAGACACAAGGAAACAACTTACAGAGAAAGAACATGATATCAAGGTTAGGATGGAAAATTGTAAGAAAGTTACTCACCAAATTGCGTCCCAATTAAAGATGTTGCAGCAACAAGCACAACAATTAGCACAACAATCGAGGGGCAACACTGCTTCCCCTGTGCCTCAGAATCAGATTCAAGCGCAGAACCAAACCCAAGCAGCTGCTAATATGACACAAATGCAAATGCAGATGCAAAATTCCAATGGGAATGGCAATAATGCTTCAATGAATAACTTTGTGAACAATTTAGGTACCCCATCAAGTGAAGTTAGTACAACCAAAAAACCTGCAACCAAAACTACAAATAAAAAGTCAACAACAAAGAAGGTTGCAGCATCAAATGTTAATTCTAGCAATGCGGCTTCTAGTTCTGCTGCTGGAACAGCTCAGGGAACTAATACTGGGGCTATGACTGGCACAGGTGGAGTCAAAAGAGTTGGAAGTAGTAATGATGTTACTAATAACAAAAAACCTAATGTAAATTCTCAATATTATAATGGGGCTGGATCATCGGTAGCTGAAACTAAGTTTCAAAATATGAGTATTCCAGATGCACTTAATGTCAAATCTAGTTTACCAGCATCTGTTAAAGTGAACAATAGGCCATCTCTTTTGGGTGGAAACTCTATGCAGGCACCAGCATTGACTAACCCAGTAATGATTAAGGCACAACAGGTTGAACTTGAAGGTGAAAGGGTTTTAAACAAACGGAAATTAAAAGAGCTCATTTCAACTGTTGCACTTGATGAAGGTGATACAGAAATTAATATTGATGGTGATGTGGAAGAATTACTGCTTGACTTAGCAGATGAATTTGTAGCATCTGTTACTTCATTTGCGAGTAGACTGGCCACACATAGACATTCCGACAATTTAGATGTTAGAGATGTTCAACTGCATCTTGAAAGAAACTGGAATATTAGGGTTCCAGGTTATTCTGCTGATGAAATCAGAATGATCAGAAAGTTTGTCCCAAACAACACACATAATTCGAAACTAGCTGGTGTTTCCATTACCAAAAGTGTGGATAAAGCGCCTTGAGTTTCTTAGTAATTTAACATTACCCATAAATAGTTTGTATCTGGCGTACATTATATTTAAGGCTTAGTAAAAGTTTTCTGTGCTGAACAAAGTTTCCAGGTTTTGATTGTACATATGCGCTAGTTTTAACTTTTTATCCACAACGTCTTTTTTCATTACCTTCTTAACTGAATGATTCAGTACATCTTACCGAACCAGCTTGTTTGTTCATTTGGTGTTAACCTAGACTCTTTCATATACCTACTTTTGATCACTTTGTTCAATCCCATCGTGGTTTGGGTTTTTGTTCATTATGAAAAAGTCACATTTCACTTTGCAATACTTATTGATATTTTATGGTTACTACGTGCATTGAATCTACGCTTTCGAAGTCACAAGAAACATGTTCGAACGATTTTAATAACTGGAGGGGCCAAAGGTTTAGGGTATGAACTTGTGCAAAGTTTATTACAACACGAAAACATTTCAAAAATTATTGTGATTGATGTAGAATCTAATACACAACTTACAAAGCATGAAAAATTAGAGTACCATCAGCTTGATCTCAATAATCTTAAGCAATGTGAAATTGATTTCAAAAATGTTGATGTACTAGTATGTAATGCAGGTATAAGACAACTTGACAGTCTTGAGAATTTATCAAATGAAAACACTAGGAAACTTGTGAACATAAATTGGATCTCACACATATTACTTATAAAAGCATATATACAAGCAAGAAGTGAAACTTCAAGAAACTTTCATGTTGTTGCAATAGGATCTGTGCTTGGCTATGTTGGTCCAAAGAAACTTGGGATTTATGCAGGGACGAAAAGTGCACTATTAGCAACGATTGAATCATTGCGAGCAGAACATCCTCATGGGGTGTTTACTACGATTTTACCAGGACAGCTCAACTCACAAATGTTTGCAGATGTTGAAGTCAATTGGTTTCTTGCTCCTGTTATCGATGTATCAAAATTAGCTGAAAGAATTAGGTGCATCATTGAGAATGGAATTGATGGAGATTTTGCGTTTCCTTTTTACGGGAGGTTACTACCTATATTTAGAATTCTACCATATTCTTTACAAAGGTGGTGTAGATGGTATAGTGGTATGGACAATGTTTAATATAGTTTTCTGTATATATTATGTAAATTACGTATTTATTTTGATTTATCAGCTTCTTGGACGACAGGTATGATTTTGTTTTTAAAAGCATCTAAACTGAGATATCCATCATCGAAGAAAACTTCATTTAGTGGAAAGCTAATTTTATGATCTACACCATCAATATTGATAACCAGATTGTAAAGTGGATCAGTTTTTGAATTTGTAGATGTACTTACTACTATCTTTTTACCATTTTTCCATCCAACATACTTCACGTTTTTTTCAATAAATTTTTGGAATATATATAAAATTGTTTGAAGCAAAAAATAGCCACCAACGAGAAGTTGTAAATATAGAACATATTCTCTATTTTGAAAATCATTGTTGTATTTCTTTTCAAGGTAATACATGAGGGCAGCTAATGCCACAGATCCATATCCAAGAACCAACTTAGTATCCATATTTTTGAAAGACTCCACATAGCTAATTGATTCGAATACGTCTCCTAGATGCTCATCAGCTTCTGCTCTCAATGCAGGAACAGAATAAATAGACACTTTCTTGAATTCCATTATGCTTTCCCGAGTAGTTCCAATCAAAAGGTATATTACACAATAAAAACACGTACAGAAGGAATGAAAATGTTGTTAGTGGAGAGAGCGAGGGTGGCTCGTTTGGTTCGGTTACAACTACTGAACTACTTAAAGATCAAATGTGGTTTCCTTTCAGCTAAATCTAGGATAGTCTTACCAAACTCTGAATTACACCAAGAAAACCAAGCTCTGGTATATCTCTCTCCATTTGGTGAATTGACATTTATCCCTTCGTGCATCAAACCCAAACCAGCCGTTGTTGACTTTAAAAGGTCCAACAATTCCACTATCTCTTGATCATTGTCGCTAGTTCTAATTTGCATTAGTAAACTCATTGGCCATGCATGTGATAATCCCACATGTGGTCCTCCTACCCCTTTGAAATATCTTCCTTTCAAATAATATGGATTGCCAGATTTTGATAAAATCATCTGTCTTGTATTTTGATAGATATCATCAGATACGGGAAGGTACCCTAGATCAGGAATTGAAAGTAAAGATGGAATATTAGCATCATCCATGATATTGACTCCTCCATATCCGTCAACTTCGTAGGCGAAAACTTTACCGAATTTTGGATGATTGACTATTGCGTATTGATCGATACCTTCCGAAATGTTCAGCACAATATCTCTGAAAAGATCAGCAATTGAATTAGTTAAAATCATTGGATTATTGTATTTCTCTAATAGTGGTATCAACTTTTTAAGTTCAACCAGTAGTTGAATATTTGAAGGAATATGGAACTGGTAAATACAAGCATCATCGGATGCCCTGAAAGCTGATCTTATAAGTTTTACATTTGAATTTACTGGATTACCTGCACCAAGTGGTAAAGTTTCTGTACCCTTGTTTGTCCATCGACTGAAGGAATAAAAAGCAGGTAAAACGTCACCCTTTTCAGTGAAAGTTGGAGCAGATTGTCTCTTTAGAATTCTGTAGATTATACTAATTGCGTTGATCACGTCTTTATTTTTAAGTATATTATAATCTTTCGAATTTTCCATATATTCATTGAGTAAAGTAAGGAAAGAAGCTAGAGAATCCAGTTCCCATTTGCATTCAAAGACATAATCCCAAGGTGGCAAAGGTTTCACATCATCGATTGTTGAAGGTATTCTTGTGAGATTAGATTCTTTTGGTGGTTGGAATGCATTGCAATAAGGTGCTATTTGAATATATTCAGCTTGCTGTAAAATAGCACCTTTAATCAATAACTGTAATTCTGAATCTTCTGGTATTAGTTTCTGATATACGGACAATTGTCTTGCAGAATCTCGTAGCCACTCAGCATGGATATCACCTGTTGATATAAAAGTTCGTGGTTCATCGATATCATTTTTAAACCATAAAATAGTAGTATCTAAAGTATTTGGAAAAGTATTCTCAAAAATTCTAGATAAGTCTGGGTCTTTCATTTTCTTTTTAAACTTTTTAATCAAATTTTCGACTGCCTGTGATTTAAAAGTCCTGCAATGATCTGGAGGTCTCATATAAGCTAGTTGCAATGGACCGTCTGATAAGGGCGGATGGATTGATGACGCATATGAGGTATATTCTTCACATTGTTCTGTTTTCAATTCCAAGGGAGATGAGAAAGTGTTAAATGAAGGCCATAAAAAATAGCATATAATAGAAACCAATGTGGCAACAATAAGTTTAGTCATTGCTGATCATTAGGTACAGTTTCAAATAGGTTAGGTTCATTGTGATAATTTCCATATGTAGTTAAATTAACTTCGCATGATCCAAACTTTTTAGCACACACAAAGAAAATGTGAACAGCAAAGCAACTAAGTAACTGCAGTTTCTTTATCGTACCTTAGTCCACCATACGAGCATGTCGGATTTAGGTCAATTCTTCAAGTCAGTGCCTCCGGTTACAAGGACCATAACGCTTACCTCCCTTGTTATGGGAGGACTAAACTCTTTGAAAGTTATCCCCATTGGCGAATTTACGTGTGAGTTCCCGATTATCTTCCATAAATTTGAAATTCATAGACTATTGACTGGTTTTTTAATTCCTAATCCACAAGCTATGCAAGGTATGATGGAGATTTATATGCTTTACAGTTTCTCCAAAGGAATAGAAGAAGGTAAGTTTAAGAAAAATCTTCCAGATTACATTTACTATTTTATGATTACACTGCCAACGATTCTTGTTGGAACATTCTTCTTTCTACCACCAATGTATTCCTTACACCCTGCATTACTCAGCGCACTAACTTTTACTTGGTCTGTTCATAACTATAATCAACAGGTAAATTTCTACTTTATGCCGATTCAAGCATCACTACTTCCAGGGGTTTCATTGGGGTTTAGATTACTGGTTGACGGTTTTGAGAGCTTCTTGCTTTCCCTGATTGGATGCGCTGGAGCGTATGCTTACAACTGTCTAGAAACAAAATCGCTAGGTCCTTTACAAAGTTTGATCACTGGAAAGGAGCCTGAGTTAGATCCAAATAATAACAGATTGGGTACTGTTAACAGCACAGTCAAACCATGGTTCTACTCTACTGGTCTCCTCACTGCACCTGAGTGGCTCAAGAGATTTGTTTCTAGAATTACTGGTGTTGATTACGATTCCCCAGCCTACAGAAGAGGTTTTGTTGGTACCGGTATAAGGAAAAACAGCACTAACAGCGGTAGTAGTGGTAACAAGTTGGGTGGTTTCAAAGTTGGTGGAAGCGGCTCTTTCCGTGGAGCTGGCCGCAGGCTTGGAAGCATGAAAAGTGATTGAGTGGCTGTAATATCTGTTTGTAGTTTAACTAACTGCTGTGTAAGTGCTAGCATGTAGAAAAGAGACGTAGTAAGAGTCGCGGATGCAAAGCTTGCGCTGAGCCTCTGGAGCCAGCGAGGCCCCCGGTTTTTGGTCTCCCTTTTCTTTTTCTCGATGAGCCACATTAGTTTGGAAATCGATCGTGAGCTGGTTGTGTTCGTTGTCTCCTTGCCCCTGCTAGTTAACAGCACCTATCAACAAAAGAGAGAATGACAGTTGCCGAACCAGCAACTACGGGAGGGCCTTTGTGGATCTTCGGGTATGGTTCCCTTATGTTCAAACCACCGCTACACGACTTACCGGATGTGAGTGCGCATCTCGTGCGCTTTCACGGGCACGTTCCGGGCTACGTGCGTCGTTTCTGGCAATCATCATCGGATCACAGGGGAACACCACAGCATCCTGGCCGTGTTGCAACGATTATATCTGCGGCAGAAGTATGCGCCTCGGATAGTTTACAGCGAGATGTGCGTGAACACGAACTGAAACACTTATCAGATGAACAAGTGAAACGCTTGTTTGCTTCACCGGAAGAACTCGAGAAGGCACTGCAGCTTGGCGGATGTGTGTACCGTGTTCCGCCAAAGTATGCCATGCAGGCCCGGGAGTACCTCGATGTGAGAGAACAAGACGGGTACACCTCGCACCATGTGCACTTCACGGTAAGTGACTCCGATAAGGATCACCCGCTTCTACAGGGCCTTCCACAGACACCTGATGGCCACCCGATCATCCCCTGCACCGTCTACGTCGGCAAAGCGGCGAATCCGTCCTATGTCGGTCCAGAGACCCTGGAAGAAACCGCTGCTGTTGTCAGCACCGCAGTGGGGCCCTCGGGCCCCAACACAGCGTACCTCGCCGGGGTCCTCCGCCACGACCCGGAGGACCCCTACCTCTCAGCGCTGTCGGAGCACGTTTCTCGCAAAGAATGAACAGCGGGTTGCACCCTGGACTAATTAATACTCGGTACTATAAAGCTAAGATAAGACCCCAGTATTGCTGGTGCAGTTTATCTCCATGGGACTTTTTCGCCGTTTCCGGGTGGCTGCGTGCACAGCCCGGAACGGGCATGTCGGGCGACCTCAATTGACTCAAATCTGCCTGCTTTGGTTCTGCTGGACAGCTCTTATCGCTTCCTGGGCTAAAGCACAGTATTATATATAGACATACATACATACACATTTTATAGAGTTCAGTTCACAGATCCTTTCTGTTATTTTCGTTTTGTTGTCGCCCTTCACTTCTGTTTGCGTTTGTGTGGCATCCCCCTGATCATAAACTGCTCCTGCTTTAAATTATCACAGTCAAATGGCAGACGACGAAACGGTTTCCACCGTTCTTGGGACCATCGGGACAGTGCTTTGGTGTGTTCAACTTATACCGCAAATATGGTATCTCTATAGACGCAAAAATGCTGAAGGTTTCCCTCCGATATTCATGTCCTTGTGGTGTATATCAAGTATTTTCATGGGACCCTATTTTATCATTGCAGATTCTTACATACCGATGCAGATTCAACCTCACGCTTTCGGTATATTATGTTCAATAGCTTGGATTCAATCAATGTATTATCCACCTTATTCTTTCCCACGGAGGAAAATTCTATTATACGCAGGTGGTTACTTTCTTACATGGATTGTAATTGAATGTGGATTTGCGATTTGGTTACGTAAAGTTTACGCTGATGGTACTGAATGGCCAGATCTTATTTTTGGTATTATTTCTTCTATATTCTTGGCAATAGGTTTGTTGCCACCTTATTTTGAGTTGGCTAAAAGGAAAGGTAGAGTTGTAGGTATCAACTTTGTGTTCCTTGCAATGGATTCTTCAGGTGCAATATTCAGTTTGGCTAGTTTGAGTTTAGGTGAAATGGATATAATGGGTATGCTTCTATATGCCATAGTTTTATCTTTGGAGATTGGATTGTTTTTATCACAAATAATCTGGTATTTACGTTTTGGAAGAGCGGAAAGATTGAAACTTGATGGTGAGAAAGATGTTGAGAATGTACGGCAAGATACTGAATCAAACACGGATCAAAATCTTGTCCCTGATCATGATGACAATATCATTCTCCATAAATCTATCATAAATGATGATGAAATTAATGCAGATAAACATTCATCTTCTATACAGTCTATAAATTTCTGCCGGGCCAGTTCCAGCGACGAACAACATCCCAATTAAATTCTAGCTTTTTAATAAATTCTTCAAATCTACCTTTACCTTGTATATCCGGTAATCTATGCTTAATCCTTCTTAACTCAAATTCATTTTTACATTCAAGTAATCTATTGAATTTGGAGTCATATGCATTCAAACAACGTAAAAGTTCATTCTTATCGTATTCATTAACAGCATTCAAGTACTCTTTAAACAGTGTAATACCCATTGGATATTTTAGATCAACTAAAGTTTCTAATAACTTGTATATTTCTTCCTTCCTATGGAAAAGTTTTAATACCTTGATATAGATCATTAAAAGATTATCATTTGGATATAACAATCCTTCACTTGTTTCACCATATGCTTTACAAATATGTTTATTAAACTCATTCAATGCAAATTCAAGTGGAGTTTGGTCATTCCAATTGGTTTCCTCATATATTCCCATCTCATATAATTTGAAAACAGATACAAATAATGATGAAATTGATAATTGTGTAATCTTAAAATGATCACTGATAGAATTATACCTTTCAAAAGTATCTTGTGGTGAGAAAATAGATTCACCAAGTAAATATGATGAATTTACTCTACTTGATTTAAATCTTGTTCTCTCATATAAAGATCTTGCACTCTCAAGACATTCTTTATCATTACCATTATTTGCCAATTTATAATATTTGGATATCAAATGTGATATATTATTATCATCAAAATTGTCGATTCCTAAATTGGAAATCATTGAATCTAAAGTCTTAGACTTACCACTATTATTAATGATAAAATCTAAAACAAAATAATTATTAGTTCCATAAGTTTGATGAAATTTCAGATATTCAGTGAATAAATTATTGATTAGATGCTCATTAGTTAATTTATGATAATTGAGTTTGATGACAACAAAGTTCCAAATTTCAGGATATTTAGATAGAATATCAGGCTCAATCTTATTGAATATGTTGTATAAATCTTGTGAAATCATTTCTTGATTTTCTTTATTCACAGCAAGTAATATCACAGAATTACATAAAAATCTAATATTATAATCAATTTTAAGATCATTTAAAAGCTCACTACTCAGATTCTTACTCTTTTGAATTTTTTTATTACTAATTTTTTTGAAATCTTTTGGTTGAAATTTCTCAAGTTGCCAATGATCAAATTGTCTTTTCGCATTTTTAAACATTTGGAAAGATTTCTTATAATCTCTATAAAATGAAAGATTAGATACCCCTAACATTGTAGTAACATCTACTTCAAGTTCTTTATTTTGTTCGGTCATTCTATTTATAGCTTTAATAAGTTGAGATTGTGCAATACTATAATATCTTGATGGTTTATTCATATGTTCTCCTGTATGATCAAATGAGAGATACCAAATCATTTCACTTATCTGTTCTAAAGTATTGGGGCTCGAAATATTATTTTCATTCAAAAAACATTCAATCAAAACTGGTAGTTTACTTACATCTTGTCTTAACGCTAATTGGAAAAGATTATTAAACAAAGGTGGTATAATAAGATTTCTGTCCAAATTTATATCACTTTTCTTCATATGAAACAGCTTCTCTTGATCTAATAGATTAAGTTCAGTAGAATATAGTTTGTAAAATTCAATAAAATACTTGGACTCTAATTCATTTGTCGGTTTTCGTATCAATAAATCATAAAGTATTACATGTGGAATAAATTTAGTTTTCGTCAATTGCATCAAACATTTACTCAGATTGGGTTCAAACAATGAATTTATCCATATAAGAATATTATCATGTCGACTTTCCAAATTTGATTCCCATCCATTGATTTCTTGCAAACGTAATTGCAGGAAACTAACCATTATTTGAAAATCTTCATCATTTATTATAGTCTCAATCATTTTTCCATCAAAAACTGAGTTCTTTAAAATTTCATTACTTACGAAAAGTTCAGTTGGTTTGAGGTTATATGATTTTTTGATCTCTTTAATGTAATTTTCAACATCTTGATTTTTATATCCTTTTATCGATGCTTTCATTAAAGTATGCAACAGTACAACAATAACATTTTCCAATGATTGAGATTTCCCAACATTAAGTAATTGAGCATTTCCTATTCCATTAGTATTTGCAAATGTAGACAATAAATGTTGAATTCCTGAATTAGAATCCTGATGAAATTTCTCAAACAACGAAAGTTTTGCTTGTTTCTCAGTAAGCCCCTTAAACCAGTTCAAATTATGAACATCATTCAAGTTGATATCTGTTGCAAATGATCTCAGAATATTAAATTTAGTAAGGGGAATTGAATAATTCGAGTTTCCGAAACTTGATGATATATCTGTTATCGACAATATTCTTTGAAAAGTAACTCGGGGTACGACTAATCTCGGTATCGTATTCCTATAAATCCTTCTCAACATGATTCTCGCCCAAAACTTAATCCAAAAGTTTTAATCTATATTCAGGGAATGGCCTTTTGTCTTTTCAATGTGCTTTTGTAGGACAGTTTAAATTTTGTACTATCGATAAATTACTACTCAATACACTCTGGTTTTTTTTGGATCTATCTTATTTGGTGAACCCCCCGCATGAAACGCTGAAAAATTTCTCGCTTCCCGATGCGAAGTGAATTTGAATTTCCGAGGGTGTAAACCCTATATCCGACAGTTACCGTTATCTATCTACAAAAAAGTGTGTATGCATTTCTATGAAATTCGAATAAGGGATAATGAGTGATGTTCCAGCACAGTATAGGGATATGCTTAAGGCTGCTTTGAAAGGTGAAAAGATTCCGCAGAGAACAGTTGAAGAGAGGCCATTAAAGCGGAGGAAGAGGCCTGGTCAGAAGACTATCTTATCACCGGTTCAAGTTCAGAGAGAGCTTAGGAATAAGCCGAAAAGAGATGAGACAGAATCTGATGAGCCAAGATATGTTATAAACTTGGAAGGTGATGGTGAAAGTGATGATGGTGTTGGTGAGAAAGGGAAATTAAGTAAAGATAATACGCGTCAAATACGATCGACATCATCTGAATTTTCCAATCTTGATGGAAATAAAGAGAGTAATCTAGTTGAAGATGAAGATGAGGACGAAGATGATGAAGAAATTGCTTCTGATGAGTTTGAAGATGTTGATATTGATGGAACTGACGATCATGATGAAATGAACAAAGATGAATTAGAAGATGATGAAATTAAAATTACTATTAAGCAACATCGGAATGTTAAAAAGAAGCAACGTGCAACTGTTATTGATACAGAGGAAAGAATGATGCGTAAGAAAATACATATAATGTATTTATTTATGATGGTTGGACATGGATCAATTAGGAATAAATGGTTAAATGAACCAAATTTATTAAAGATGCTTCAAAGGCAAATTCCGGTTAAGATTAAAAGAGAATTTCAAGAATATATTGAACATCGAGGGAAACCAAATGTTACAACACAATCTAAAACTAGAAGATTACTTGATTTACTTCGACATTTAATGGAATTCTGGGTAAAAATTTGGAAGATTGATCATAGGGCACCTGTTATATTCAAGAAGAAATGGAATGAAATTAAGAATCCTGAATTAATTAAATCACAGAAAGTACAAATAATGACATTTCCTAAATTTTATAAAAGTTTAAGTGAACATTTTGGATCGAGGGATATTGCAGCTCAAGGATTTGTTGCATTATTAAGATCGATCAATTTACAAGCTAGATTAGTTTTCTCATTACAACCACCAGATTTTACTAATATGAAGAAATGTGATGATGATGATAATGAGAAAATGAAAGATTCAAAAAATGATGATTTGAATAAGTCAAAGGAACGTAAAAAAAAAGTTGTAAAAGGATCAAATACTAATGAAAGATTATTAAATTCATTAAGAAATCGAAAAGCTTATACGAATAAAGTTATAAAGAGTAAAGCTGAAAAGGAGAGTGAATTTGAAGAGAAATTTGGTGCATGGCCAGTTTTCTGGGTTGAAGTTTGGGATAAAGATTCTAAGAAATATATAACGATTGATCCTTTTGTTAAAAAAACAATTGAAGTAATTAATTGGAAATCCAAGATTGAGCCACCGATGAATTGTATAAGGAATAATTCATGGTATGTTATTGGATATGATCGATTAGGTGGTGTTAGAGATATTACTAGAAGGTATTGTAAAGAATTTAATGCCAAAGTACGTAAGAAGAGGATTACAAGAGAGAATAAATGGAAGGAATGGTGGGAGAAATGTTTAATTGGTGCAAGTTCAAGGCAAAGATTAAATGAAAATCGAGTTGATAAATTTGAACAAATTGAATTTGAAGAATTTTCATTAAAGGAAGGTATGCCATTGAATATTGGAGATTTTAAAGGTCATCCAATTTATGTTTTAGAGGATGATTTGAAATATAATGAGATTTTAATACCTAAAATTTCATGTGGTGGGTTAGCTAAAAGGGTTAATTCTAAGAAATCTAAAGATGGGTTTATACCAGTTTACAAAAGGAGTAATGTATGTACTCTTAGATCGGCTAGGGGATGGTTTATGAAAGGTAGGGTTTTAAAAGTAGGTGAAAGACCGATGAAAATCCGGGAGAAAAAAACTAAGGGGAAACTTAAAAGAAATAGGGAGGACTATGGTGATGATGAAGATGATAATGGTGATGATGATGATGATGGTGATACACGATTATATGCTGAATCACAGACTGAGTTGTACAAACCACCAGCTGTAGTTAATGGGATTATACCTAAAAATGGGTATAAGAATATTGATATTTATGAAGAATGGATGATACCTGAAGGGTGTGTACATATTAAGGATAAATTTGCGGAGAGGGCAGCAAAGATGATGAAGATTGAATATGCTAATGCCGTTGTTGGATTTGAATTTAAAGGTAGAAGAGATGTAAGTGCAAAGATTGAAGGTATTGTAACACTTGAAGAATTTAGGGAAGCAGTTGAATTATTATGTGATGGATTAAGGGAAACAGAGGAAGAAGATAATAGGAGGAGAGAAGATTTGTTGAATTTGAGAGCATGGAGTTTGTTATTGATGAGGTTGAAGATCAACAAAAGGTTGATACTTGATCATGGTGAGATTGAGGATGAGGATGGTGAGGAAGGAAGTGATGATAGTGAAGAAGAGGTTGAAAGTGGAGGATTTTTGCTTGGTAGTGGTAGTGGTGGTATTGGTGGTGCTGCAAGTCGTACTAGAAGTCACGGTGGAGAGATTAACAGTGTGGGAGAATTCGATGTTAGATCTGATTTAAGTGCAAGTGATTTTGAATCGGAAGTGAATGAAAATGATGGTGATGATGAGAGTGAGTTTGAGAAGGATGAGATGGAAGTTTACAAACCTGATGAAGGATTCGATTATGAATCATCAGATGAAGAGGATAATGAAAGGATAGTTGAAATTGATAAAGAATTAGCGGAATTTGAGAAAAATTTAGATAATAAAGATCTATAAAAGTTAAGGTTTAGTGGTTTAATTTTCTACGTTTTTGTAAAGCTTTCAATTCAAGTAATTTCTGTTCCCTCAAATCATCTAATTTAGCTTGCTTCAAAGTTCTGTCTTCTTCATCTAAGATTTCAGCACCTGTTGCTTCCATATCATCTGTATCATCATCATCATCATTATCATCAATGTAATTAAATTTCTTAGATTTATTACCTCTATTAAAGATTTCCCAAATTTCATCTTTATTATAACCTTTTGATTTCAAATCATTGTAAAGTAATTCATTATCATCAACTATATCATTATCATCGACTATAAAGTCATCATGAGAATCATAATCGTCGTTGTAACTGTAAAAGGATTCGTTATCATCATAATCATCATTTTGAGCATCTATATCATAAAGATCGGGTTTAGTTTTAGAGGTAGTGTTGAGAGTTTTAGGCTTTTTATATAGTTGTCGTTGTGGTGGTGCTGCTGAACTGTGTTTCCTTTTAAGTTTCTGTAGTAGTTCAGGATTAGGTTTAGCGTACGTTGCGGGTTGTACTTTGTGAGTAGACTTGAGTTCATCTTTATCGTGGATTTTATTACCGTTGATTTCTCTGTTTCTTGATTTTTGTAGAGATTGGAAAGCTTTACTTGGTTCATTTGAAGTAACTTTTTTATTGAATAGTAAAGGAGTAGATATTGCAGTCAAAGGTTTATCGATTTGGGAAGCACGTTCCATCAATTGAGAGAATGAAAGTTTAGAAGATTGTGAATGTGATTGTGAGTCAGTAGAGGTATTATTGTTTGAAATCTTCATATTGTGCTTCAGAGGTTTAAATTTGAAACGAGATTTAGGAGGTGGTGGTGGTGGAGGTGAAACAGATTTTGATGGAGATGTGGATTTTGATGAAGATTTGGATGTAGATGATGGCTTCCTTGTAGTCTTTAAACGATTATTTGAATTTGTACCGATTTTTTTACCATACTTGGCATTTCTTAAAGCATTTTGTTTCTCTCTTTCCAACCTTCGAGCTTCTTTGAGGCGTTTGACAGCGGGATCATCGATATGTGAGCCCGAAGAGGAAGCTAGTGAAGAGAGTGAAGCAAGAGACGGTATACGGGGATGAGATTGAGATTGAGATTGAAGTGATGGAGTGGAAGTTTTAGTTGTTGTAGTGGATGATGAGGTGGAAGATTTGGAGTTTCTGGATAGCTGGTTTGCCTTTTCTTCCAGCTTTTTATCCTTTGTTATTTTCCCAAGTAGAGCTGAGAAGCTCATTATCTGTTTGACGGTGGAGAAACGTATAATCTCTGAGTAAACATGGAATAACTAGTATGATGATCCAAAATGGATTGGCATTACGTAAGCGCGAACCGATTTTTTCATCATTTTCATTATCGATAGATTCAATATCACGAGAATTAGAGGATATAGGGATTATAGAGGTGTATAGAAGTGTATAGAGAGAGAGAGTTAGAGAATTAGACAATCAAGTACCTGATTGGGATGTGGATAAGCTTAACCAAGTAGCCGACGACGCCCATCATGATGAAACCGAAACCGACAGCTCTGATGAGTTGGAGGTACTCCTTCTGCGAAGGCTTGGTGCACTTCTGGATGAAACGAGCGCCGTCTCTCAAGAACTCCACTGGAGCGTCTGTGATCTTTTCCATGTCAGCCATTGTGTTGGAAGGGGGGTTGTGTGTGTAATGGAAGGCTGCAATGGATGTCTGTGATGTCGTCTATCTGCGCACTATATTAGCTACATATCCTGTGTCGTTGAGTTTCGTGGAGCTGCCACGTCGCGCTCGCTCGACGCGCGGCTCGGCTGACGCGGTGTCGTTCCGCGAGCTACAGCTAGCTCCAGCTGCATCACAGCTATTGCACAGCACACTGCTACAACTGCTGGATGCACACCAACAAGCACGCCCGCAATGCCCTCCTGCGAAGACGAGCACTTTGACCACGGTCATGACGACCACGGTGGCCACTCCCACGACGCACACACGCACCCGCCACACGAGCCC
>JANIWQ010000115.1:0-32114 GCA_030555725.1 Pichia sp. yHMH446
AGCGGGGTTACTGGGCGTGCCGGGCGGGGTTACTGGGCTGGGACGGGGCTGGGACGGGGCTGGGGCGCAGAGCCCCGCTGCGGGCGCTGCCGGTGGCGAGAGAGAAAAAATTTTTTCTCGGAGATTGCTGGGCTTATCTTATCTGTTGTGATGACACCCTTTTTTTCTGTCTTCCTTCCTGACGTCCTCATCTTTCTCATCTGTTCTTCTTTCTCTTCTCATACGAAACACACATATCATGTCTCAATACACACATCTAGACACGATTCTCAGACAGCAGCTCAACCCGGTTGCTGGTCTTTCACAGGGTCAGCAGGTGTCCCCATCAGATATGCTCAAGGTGTCTTCTCCGCCGCTTGCCAACGTTTTCCCTTTACCGCTTTCACTGCTTTCCGAGTCACCTTCCGCCTCCACGTCCCCAAACAACTCCGACTACTTATCCAACAACTCCTCCAATCGGTCTTCTTTTGCAAACCAACAACTCCCGCATTTGCCATTGGTCAACTCTCCTACTTTTGTTGCTTCTTCGAATTTGTGGAATAACGAAAATTCATTCTCCGACGACTCCTTGTCTAACTGGAACAGCAATACAAATGTGAGTATACCGGTATTACCAAACTCTTCTAACAATCAGTATCCGCCACCACCACAGCAAATAGCACCTGCTCTTGCTCAAGCTCAAGTACAAGCTCAAACATCAGCATCACCACTAATAATACAACAACAGCAACAAATCTCGAATGCTCAGCCTCTTTTACAACAACCTATTCCAAAATCCCAACAGCAAATGAATCTTAACGATGATTTCATCAACTACTCTTATTTGAACAAAATCTCTTCCCCAAAACAGTATCAACAATTACATCAGCAACAGCTCTCCCCATTACAGAAACTTCCTTTTCAGTCTACACAAAACTCATCCTTTTTGCCTCAACAAATACCTTTCCCACAGCAGCAACAGAAAGCCCAAATCAACAAATCTCTTTTCAAAACTGAGCTTTGTGAGTCTTTCTCAAAATTCGGTTATTGCCCTTACAATAACAAATGTCAGTTTGCTCATGGTGAAGCTGAATTGATCAAAATCCCTAAAACGAAAAACTTCAAAACAAAAATGTGTAGAAATTGGCAAGATTTAGGTTATTGTAAATATGGGAAAAGATGTTGCTACAAACACGGTCAACTCGATATACCCTCTTACTGATTTGATACATTGATATGATTGATCTTTCAGCTATTTTAATCAAAAATCTATTTATTTATTCATCCACTAATACCAGCCTAATCATTATACCCAAAACTATACTTACTACTACAATATCTTCCATAATAATCTGCTCAATTTTTATATCCCATTTTTTATTTTTTTATTTTTTTATTTTTTTATTCTTTTTCATTTTATTTATTTTTTTTATTTTTCTTATTTTATTTTTTTGGGCTGATTTTTTTTTCTTTCTTATTGTTATTATTGATTATTGTGTTAATATTATTATTGTTACCTTTACTTATTTAAACTCATCAATTCTTTCTCACTTTGTTACTCTTTATTCTTATTATATTACTAGTGTCTTTATAGATTTAAACTTGAAATTGTTATATACTTATATCATAATAAGTATTTAAATTTTATTCATTCAACTTATGATTCCCGCTGAATTCACATCTCCTGATAATTACATTTTCCAAACTTATTATACTCCACCGAAAAATACCTCTTTAGTGTTCATTGGTCATCATGGAGCAGGTTCTTCCTCTCAAACTTTTCATCTACTTCAACAATCTTTAAACACAATTGACCCAAATTCAAGTCCAGGTTTCTTTACATTTGATATGAGAGGTCACGGAAATTCAAATATTCTTAATTCATCTAATCCAGATTCAAATTATAAACTTTCAATCGATCAACTAATTCAAGATTTTTCATTCATTATATCTATATTCAATGAGAAAATTAATTCAAATGCTGAAATTTACCTTATAGGTCATTCCCTTGGTGGTTCAATTCTTACAAAATATTTATCCAAAAATTTAAATTCATCCAATTCATTACCATCTTTTTTACAAAATATTAAAGGTTTAATTGTTATAGATATTGTCGAAGAATTAGCTTTATCTTCATCACCAATTATGGAGAAATACATTCAAAGATTACCTAAAAATTTCCCTTCAATCGAATCTGCTATAAATTACTATATCGATAATAATCAAATTTCAAATAAGGATTCTTTGAAATTTAGTATACCTTCAATTCTTAAGAAAAATTCAAATAACAATTATGAATTTATTATTGATTTATCACGTTCAAAACCTTTCTGGAATGATTGGTTTATTAATTTAAGTAAAGAATTTACAAATTTACCGAATTCAATTGCTAAATTATTAATTTTAGCTAATAATAATTATCTTGATAAAGGTTTAATAATTGGTCAAATGCAAGGTAAATTTCAACTTGTTGTACTTAATGGTACAGGTCATTTCATTCATGAAGATATACCTCATAATTTAACTCAAGTTTTATTAGATTTCGTTGAAAGAAATAATTTTGAAATTTATCATCGTTCAAATTCTTTATTATCATCAAATGCCAATTTATTAAATAAATTTAATGAAAAGTGGAAGAGTAAAAGAAATTAAACCTATATATTCACTATAAATATTTATTCAATCTCATTTAAATATTTATCAATTTTTTTACGTGATAATTTAAACATTGGATCAATTAAAAATGGCCTTAAATCAAATCTATTATCATCAGGTGAATATTGTTCAGCATGATATGATGGTGTTGCAACAGTTTGTTTATGTCTATTAATAGAATAATAAAAGAAGAAATTATTAACTTTATCAGCAATTTCCCTTGGTGTCTTTTTATCTTTCCAAATAGTTAATAATTTGATAAACATGGTATATGGTCCACATTTTTGTACTTTACGTAATCTACCCATTATACTCAATTCATTATATGTGAAACCCATATCTGATTCATCTGATTGAATATAATCTTCTGTTATTGGTTCAAGTTCTGCTGTTGGTGTTGCATTTATAAAATTCTCTAATATTGGAATATTAAAATATGAAACTGACCATTTAATAAATTTAATTAAATCATTCTTTGATATACCACCAATTGGATTCAAATCTGCTGATGAACAATCATATTTAGTTAAATATCCTCTTAATTGTTCATCAACATTTGCACTACCAAGAACTAATAATCCACCTCGATTTTCTTTCTTTCTAATAAATGGTAATAGTTGTGCAAATAAATATGATAAAACCATCCTTGATCTAGCTTGAATATTTTGTAATGCTAAATTTTCAATATTACTACCTCCAAAAATTTTATATATTGGTTTATGACCTGTTGTAATTTCAAATAAATTCACAATTGCAGAAATTATACCATCAATATTAAAACTAATATGATATGAACCAATTTTATTTGCTAAATCTTTTGCCCTTTCTTTAGTTTCATTAGATGAATTAGATGTACCCATATATGCAGTATGAAATATTTCATTCGCAATTTCTTCAGGTTTATTTGGAAGTTTATCCTTCTTTAAAATAATTTTCAAATCTGAAATAACTTGTTCATTCCCTTTCTCTAATTCTTTGGCAACAAGACAACACATAGAATGAACAATAACAGCAGTTGCACAAGAATCAATACCACCACTTAATGGTAAAAAGAAACCACTACCTTTACATCTCCTAATATAATCCCATAACCAACAAGCTGGACCAAAGGCAATTTCCTCTTCAGGACGATAAATTTTGAAATCTGAAATTGGTGTTGGTACTCCTGTAACAGTTGTCATATCAATCGGAATATTAATACGTTCATATTTAGGTGCATCAATACTTTGAATACCATGAGAAATAATTGATCTATAAGTTCTCACATCGTTCAGATTAATCGTAGCTGTTAAAACTTCAACATCATTGATAGAAAACTGTTCACCTTGTTTCAAAATTTCTCCATTCACAATAATCATAGAAGAACCATCATAATACAGTCTATCACCATCGCAACCTTTTTGATTAGCATATAGATAAATACCACCACATTTTCTAGTTGCTTCTTGAATCAAGGAAATTCTGGTATTAAGTTTCCTTAACTCATGATGTGAACCACTAGAATTAGTAATAATTTCAACACCATCTAAAGACAAAGAAATATGTGGACTTTGTGGTGTGAACATTTCTTCACATGTTTCAAAACCTAAAACTGTATCATTTGTACTAATTACAAGATCACCAAATTTAACTATATTTTGACCTGTTATATCTCTTATTATCTTGGGTAATATATATTCTTCAACATATTGAGTTTTCATCCATGGAGTAAAATATCTCATTTCCCTATAATTACCATCATTTGCAAGGAACAATTTCGGCCTAATCATCAATATTTTCCCATCATATGATAAAACTCTACAATTATACCTCTTGTTCTTATGTAAAATTGGCATACCAATATCTAAAATAATTCCATAAGTCTCCTTATTAGAAATAATACTAGAATACATTTCCCAACTTTGATCATATGTGTCCATTTCAAGAAAATGATCTAAACATCCATAACCTGTAATCTCTAGTTCCGGACCAACACGGAGAATTGATCCTTCAGCTTTCGCTTGTCTAATAGATTCAAGAATCCTATCTCTATTACCTTCAAAATCTAAGGCCCATTGATTTAAAGAACATGTTGAAACAGTAATATATTCTGCCATTGTGTTTAGCTAGCGGTTTTCTTTAACTAAGCACAATGTGGAGAATAACTCGAAGAGATACATATTTGTCACCTCCTATACAACAACTCGCGTGTTGATATTTTACAAATTTACAGTCTTGAACTTTAAAAGGAAGAGAGTTCCAGTCTTTGATCAATATGGATATTTTTGATTTTTTAGTTAACCACCAATAAGAGATGATCGCAACCATGAAACCACAAGATATGGCTAAGCCACCAAAGGCTTAAGTTGACAGGTTTTTAACTCAGAACAAGCAAAGAAGAAATGGATTTGGTTATCAGGGAGATTCAGTCTCGAATTCCTAATATTAATTATAGCTCAGAGATTAGAATCCCACTGTTCAAATGTTGGATGTATAGTAAATTATTTTGTCAGATTCTCCTCAACTCAGTTAAATGGGTTAAATTACTATTTTTGACTGATATTGAATACTCAGACAAAAAAAGGAGAATACTCACTGATAATTTGATCACCACATGCTTCTATTCTTACTTTGATATTGAGAAGATATTCGTGCACAATGTTTCCAATTTTGAGCGGCTATAAGATTTTTGGAATACTAGAATTCAGAATATGGCGTTCTATCTGTTTCCAAAGAAGCCAAGTTATATGAGAAAAAGTTATCGGTGAGGGGTAAAACTGGAGTCAAGGAATATACTGAATTATTAAGCATGATTTGCTTTTACATTCCAAACTGTGCAGAAATTTACAATATGATATTATTTATGCATACCCTGAAACAGTCAGAAAGAGACTATTCAAGAAAATTGAAAATGTTAAAAAACAAAATAAATGTACTTTTGTCATGCACCCTACCTAATTAGTTCAGGCGTTTCAGGGTATTAGTCAAGAGATGGGCGAAAATGACAAGGAAGTTTTTTTCACTGATTCTCAATATAAGAGAAAGTTCAAAAATAATAGTAAAAATTATAGTAATGATAATAATAATAGCATTGTAAACGATAACAACAATAATAAAAATAACAAAAATTACAATACAACAATAAGAATCTTCACTTATTATTTATAACTTTTTATTTTCCTTCATAAAAATGAGGATACTATTTTCCTACTTTATCACTACATTACGAGTGAAGTTATCAATATATATTATCCTCTAATATATTGAACTGTTATACACTAATTTAAGTTTATCTTAGTATCAAGGTTACGAACTGTTATTTTACACTGACCATCATCAATTATAATTAAAGTATGTACTATTAACTTTAAAATCGTTAATTTGTTTTTCCCGTATAACAGAGCATTATTCACTGGTCAAAGCACATCAATTGGCATATGTACGAAATAATAGTAAAATCAATTTTTTTTGACTTCTGACATACATGGATTAAAAAATGCTCCGTTGTAAAAAACAATCGGTGAAATATTGGTAAAAACTAAAGACTCAGAGTATCAAAGTCACACTCGTGTATAGTTTCTCATTCGAAGAAATGTGTGTATATTACAATGTATGTGGATGATATTTCAGTCAATGGAAAGTCAATGGAAGCTATACAATGGACAAAAGATGAATTGTCTGAGCGTTTTGAGATGAAGGACCTGGGTACACCAAATATCTATCTGGGGATAAAAATCAAGTACTTTGCAATTAATTGTATAGAAATTTCGAAGGAATAAATGAGTAAAATACAGTTACGAGCACCCTTTTTGTGCTTTTTCGACTTTTTACCGGCCATTCAGCCTAAACTGGCTATATCTCTTTCATATAAACTTCTGTGTTCAATAGTCGAAATACTTGTTTAATTGCAATTACTCTTCAACTCTCGAACAAGGCCCTAAGGATTTTTTGTAATGGCCATATAATTTCTCAGATTTCAACCCTCTTATCTGAAAGTATCTATTGATCCCTTCGGAAATCAAATCATGACCTAGCACTTTAATATCATTTAGGCCATCAAATTGAAACAGATGATTAAAACTATGAGGTCTAGCTGGTGGAATATCCTTTATCCTAATTTTTTCAATTGCCTTCTTCTTAAGAGTTTTGTCATTGAAGATAGCACCCATCCTTTTTCGTTTTACCACCATCGTCTCAAGGTATTTGAACATCCTGCCAGTCTTGTGACCACGTTCTGTTTTACGCAACAAATATCCAATATAAGCGTAACTACAAGGCCTTTTCATATGAAAACGCTTTGCACGAACCAAGGTATCAACTTCAAATTCTGTGCTTGCCATATACGGATACAAGGCAGAACAGCAAATAACACCCTGACTATTCAGGTCCCTAAAGGTACAACAGTAATAGTACCCATCAATTAAAGCTACTCTCAAGTAATCCACGTTATTTGAAAATGGCCAACCTTTTGATGTATATAGATTTTGAATAATTTTCGTAACAACTTCTTTTAAGGAGATTTCATTCACTCCTTTATCATCAAAAATGGGAAATCCAAGTTCTCCAAAGTTGTTGAAAAAATGATCTTTTAATTCTTGTACATTTAAATCTCTGCTCATGTTTTTGTGGTTTAGTGTATTGAACAAGTTCTAATGAGAAAGTGGTAGAGAAACACGAACTTAAACTACAACATCTGAACCTATGAACGCGTCACATAAAAAAATGCTGAGTCTAGTCAAAGGTTGAGGATTTAGATGGCTCAGCTCAAAAAGCACCCTTAATACATAGCATAAAATAGGGCTCAAATTAAAACAAGAGCTATTTGCAAATTTAAAAAAAGTCTTTTCTTAGAAAGATTCTGTTGATTACAAAATGGTATCTATATTTATGTAGCTGCTTTGCCCGTAATTTTACAGCAACTTTTACAAAGTGGTTTTCCAAAAATTGGTCCGAGAAATTTAAAAAAAAAATTTACTATGAGAAATTTCCCACAGTGGTGCGTTGCGTAAAACAATTCACAATGGTAAATAAAGTCGATTTCAGATGTTATATTAATTTTTCTTACAATCATATATGTTAATATTATACAAATAAATCGATTCAAAATATAAAGTAAAGTTTAACGCCTAGAATTAGTCCTTACTTGAACGACGTAATGATCTCAATCTTTTCGAGAAAGATTGTGATTTGGTCAAACTTGGTGGTTGCTCAAAACCTTTATCGTCATTTTCATCACCTTCATCAAGTTTGGTAACCATTGGTGCATGAACTTTAACGGATGACATACGTGCTGGATTATTATCCAATGCACTAGATGAGCCATTAATTCCCGAACTTATTGAATTCATTAACCCAGAAGTCATAATATATGGAGTTGACATTCCATTGATTGGAGAATTTGGTGAATCAATTGAAGCATCATCACTAGTAAAATCATATCCCTTATTTTCAGTCCGAAGTTTCTGCAAATTATCAAAATTTTCTTTTGCATTCTCCCTGGCAACAGCCATCAATTCTTGAGCTTTGTGTAAAGGTATAGTTGGTGTTACACATGAAGAAATTGCTGGTACACTTTCATCCAATTCAATCGTAGCTTTCATCAATGCTGACATCCAACTTCTCATCTCTTCACGAGTTTCAACAGCAAAGTAGTGAACTTTTTGTTGCGTGAAAGTCAATCCAGAACGTGACCCAGGAGCTGGAGGAACTAATTTGAAACAATATCGTCCATAGCCTGCGCTTGCAGCATAAACTGCACTTATTTTATCTTCAGCTTCAGTAGCAGGAAGTACACGATGTGCTGTTATATCTATCAATCCCTTCTCCTTAGTATCCTTAGTTGTAACATAGTAGGACAGCCTCGTTCCATGAAGCGTGAAAAATCTATGTTTCCAAGATCCAATTGTCAGATTACCCCGTTTGAACATCCAACCAGAATAATCAGCATCTTGTAAGGCTTCATCTGGTGTAATAATTCTAATACCTTCTTGGAAAGCTGATGTATTTGATTTATTATTTCTTGAACCAGAAACAAAATTTCTAAATGTGGATTTGGATTGTGTTACTGGTGGAGGAGAAGGAGTGGATGTACTGACTTGGTCACTTCCTAAAGCAGAAGGAGTAGGTAAACCATCTGAGTGAACCCTTTTTGTCAGATCTTTATTTTTCAAAATCTGTTGAAATTCCTTTGCTGAAACGGATCTCCTATCCGATGGTTGTTTTATTCCTGACGATACAGGCAGTTCTTTAACCTCATCCGTTGATGAGCCTTGACTTTTACCAAACAAATTGGAGGACTTATTTATCAAAGGTTCAAATGTTTCTGATATTATGCTTGAGTGTCTACGCGAAGGAGAAGCAGTATCAACGTATATGGAGGAAGCATTGCCAAGAGATGAATTCCTACTATGTGCAACAGGGTTTGAAAGTCTCGGAATGATGTCTTTACCAAACTTTGATTTTTCGGGGGACCTTATTCCAAATTTGGTAGGATTATTGGCTACAGGTGATGGATAACTTGGTGGTTTAGGTGCTTTTCGTGGTGATAAAAACTGTGATTCATCCAATTTGTTGGAAGGACTGTGACTATTATCAGATAAATTATTCAGTTGAACCTCATCAAGAGTTGATTGACGATTATCTGGTGTTTTATAATTATTTGCAACTGGTAAAGGTGAAGGCGTTGATCTTGCAAATTTGGTATACTCATTATTTTGTAAATGTGGTGTTTGCTTGTAGCTGAACCTTTGTTTATTAGAATCAAAAGAAGAATTTATTGTTGTCGAATTAGAAAAATCGGACTGAGACGAAATATCATTTGAAGTGGATATAGGTTTGGAAGTTCTTAAATTCTCAATTTCTCGATAAATTTCATACCTAGTACCAAAAGAGTCAATATCCAATTGTTTCAAATGTGATAATTGTAATTCCAAAAGAATTTTACCTGATATTTTATGAATTATAAATTTTGAAGCTGTTTCATCATCAACGATTTGAGCAAAATGTTCAGCTACTTGACCAGGAGTCCAATCTATAACATCAATATTCCCATTCACATTCTTAATAGTTTGTGAATTATCTGACATTGTTGAATGCTCATTGATATGCAATTCTTTCAATGCATTATCAATATCATTGACATATCTATTGACACTTGAGGTCAAGTTATTACTATTAACATGTGGAATTGAAGAAGAGGAAGCATTAGACGTATTCATTATACTTTGAGAATCACTAAAATGGTTTGATCTACTTCCATTGCTGTTACGGAATAGATTTGATTGTGAAGGCGGGAAAGCACTGACTGGACTATTTTGCGCCGTTCTTCTACTTCTTGATCTTAAGAGTGAAGGCTTGGAACCTCCAGTATCAGTAACGGGATCTTTTCGAACCTGTGTGAAAACTTTCGGATACAAACCAACCTTACCCGTAGCTAAATTTTTACCCATATACCATCCATCATCGAATTCACTGTCGTCTGATATTAAGTCTATTATATCACCTTCATTGATTGTTAATTCATCATCTAGACGTGCCTTGAAAGATTTTATGACCACGTATAATTGTGTATGAGAGCCTGTGGAAGTATCCATATCTTGCTCGCCACTCATAGTTATGTTGTTCGAAGTGTTGGCGTGGGAGGTGATTCTTTATAGGTGGCGGAATTTGGTTTCAAATATAGTGCTGTCAACAATGTACAAACTACTAAACAACTCGTTGCTGCAACTTTTGAGCTCGATAAAGTGCACTTGCGCGAACCGAATTTCTCACTAGTGGCTTTTTGGATTTTGATTGATATTTTTTTTTTTCGTTTGCTCTCGAATTTCCCTTTTAGGCGACACTAGAAATGATACAGTGCTCAGGGTTCCCGGTTCGATCCGTATCGAAGGCATTACAGTACAGAGGATAGCATACACAGATATGCATAAAACAAGGAGAAACATAGTGGATCAGCGTACAATGGATATGCGGGAATATAAAAGAATATTACAACGACAAGAAGTAAGTGAATAAGTAAGCAAGTAACTGGAAGAAGTCAATCCATAAACTGTCATCATTGTTGACCCTTGAATAGGGCCTGATGCAGTGATGACTCAGCAGCTGCGGTATTTGGTGTGCGCATAAGACGGGGCGAAGGGGTTAGATTGATATAATCACTTAGTGAGAACGGTGTTCTATTAAGGCCCACAGGTTTCGAACTTCGATTATTTGGTGTCAGTTGATTGGCCATCATTTGACCGTTCATAGAAATACCAATAGGGGTGCCTAACAAGGGTTGCTGTATGTAGGACGTAACTGGGGTGTTGCGCAATGCTGTGGAATCTATATGAATATTATTATGAGATGAAGATTTTGGTGTTGTGGGAATCGATAAAAACTTGTTAAAATCTTTCTGATCTTTCATATTGAAAGTTCTCGCTGGAGAATTTGAAAGAAACATTAAAAGATCAGCACCCAAGTCTTCTTGCTGTGAGTTAAACTTACTACCATTCGGAGTAACAAATTCTTTGTTTCGAGATAAAGATGATTTTGGGGTGGATAAGATGTTTTGTTGTTCATTGAAAGGTATTTGGTTTTCCTTTTGTTTGCTAAAAGATTCTCTATGTTTGGTCTTCCTATTGGAGGATGAAATAGGATGGAAAAATTCTTCATGCTTGGGTAATGGTGGGGTCTTTGGTGGTTGCATTGATGTGGACGTTGCCGATGTTGGAGTGGGCATTATTGAATGTTTCATTTGGAAAGGACTAGTAGTGGAATTGTTATATGGGGAGGAGCTGTATGAAAGCCCACTGTGATGTCTCTTTAGCGGGGATACGAGAGAATCATTCTCATCATCATCATCATCATCTTCATCGTAAAGGGTGCGAGAACGTGTAGAGGTCGCTGATCTGTAGATGGACGTAGACTTACGTTTTTGAGGGGATCCCGTACTTGGTGTTACCTGGGACATGGCAATATTAAAATTTGTTCTTGTAGGAGTAATCAGTTTGGAATTTTGTATATTCGAGATAGCGGTGGCAGTGATATTATTTGTGACATCTTCACTTAAACTTTTGGATGGTGAACTCATTGGAGAGGACAAGCTGGAGGATGGCTGTTGTAAAGGATGAGATTGGGGCATTATCGTGATCCCTTCGCCCAAACTGTTCCGTGAACTACCAGTGTTGCTAATACTACTGTTCTGATCTTTGACTTTGAGCCCAGCCTTGAACAATTTATCCTTCAATTGTCTGGTCATTTTAGCAATCTCAGCTCTCTTCAAGATCTTTTGGGCAATTAAATCTTCATTGGCAGCTTCATTTCCTGTCGCAGAAAGCCCATCCGTGTTAGCCATTGTATTTCAAGTGTGTACTGTTTAAGAAGAACCAACAAATGACACTCTTGGCAGTTGTCGATGTGCTTCAATACCGTCCGTATCTTCACTGTCTCTCCTTCAGGCTCTCGAAACGCTGCTCCCGGCTGCACCGTGCGCGTGTGAGACGCCAAACTTCGCCGGCACGCTTGATACATTGCCATTTACCCAAAACGGAAAAAACCCAAATCGAGAAGCTCTCAAAAAATCTCCAGTTCCGTTCTGGCACAACAAGACACCTGTCGCATGGAAGCGGGAGATTCGCTGACGTCAAGGGCTTGATTTGTAATCAACTGGCCACCTGTTCGGGATTCATCGGCATCTGCTATTGTGAAGCTTCCAGAATCTCGGGATCTAGTTTAGCCTCGTGAATCGTCAGCCGACATTTCTGGCCTATAAGTAGATCCACGTACACCCCCTGTTTCCATTGCGTTGGCATAATTCCCAATGGCTTCTGTCATCTACTCTTGTGTTTACTACATTACCAAAGAACTTCAGCAGAAAAAGAAGGAACGCAACCTCAAGAAAGCAGATAAAAATACAAAGAAAAAGAAGAACTCTAAACCTAAAGCTAAATAAACGATGTCCACTACTACTACTACTACACCAAAACTTGCTGATACTAAACTTTTTGAGCCAATCAAGGTTGGTCATGTAACTTTGAAAAACAGAGTTGTGTACCCACCAACTACTAGATTCAGAAATTCAGTCAAATTCACACCAACAGATTCTGTCTTAGAATACTACACCAAGCGTGCAGAAAACAATGGTGGTTTACTGATTGTTGAAGGTACTTTTTGCGATTATAACTTTGGTCTCTATGAAAGAGCACCTATGATCAAAACTCCTGCTCAAGTCAAATCATTCAAAAAAATTGTTGATTCTGTTCATGAGAAAGGAAGTTTTATTGGTATTCAACTTTGGAATTTAGGCAGAACTGCTGACCCAAAGTTGTTGAAGGAATATGGATTACCATTTGTTGCTCCATCTCCAATTTATTTTGATGAAGCTTCTGAAAAAGCTGCAAAAGAATGTGGTAATGAGTTGAGAGAAATCACCAAAGATGAAATCAAGGGTATGATTGATGAATATGCTGCTGCTGCAAAGAGAGCAATCAATGAAGCTGGTTTTGATTTTATTGAGATTCATTCTGCTCACATGTATTTACTTGATGAATTTATTCAAGAAAGTTCAAACCGCAGAACCGATGAATATGGTGGATCTATTGAAAACAGAGCTCGGTTTGTTTTAGAAGTTGTTGATGCTTGTATCAAAGCCGTTGGCGCTGATCACGTTGGTATCAGATTTTCCCCATATGCAGAATTTCAAGCAGGTGAAGGTAGACATGCTAGGATCAACCCAATTGTTACTTGGAGTTATTTATTATCGGAGTTACAAAGAAGAGCTGATCAAGGTAATGAATTAGCTTACGTTTCTGTTGTTGAGCCTAGAGTGTCAGGTATTTTTGACAATCCAGAAGCAGGAAAAATTGATTTTACTTGGCCTGATTTAGTTTGGAAAGGTATTATTTTGAGATCTGGTGGTTACTTAGATCCAGGTAACATTGAAAAGCTTCCTGAAATTGTCAATAAGAACGATCATACTATTTATGGTTTCGGTAGATACTTCACATCAAATCCTGATTTACCTGATAGATTGAAGAAAGGTTTACCATTGACTAAGTATAATCGTGCACAGTTTTACAACATTGGTTCAAATGCTGGTTATCTTGGAGTTCCAAAGTATGGTGAGGAGGAAGACCATTCCAGAGATGAGATTGAACCAAAAGCTTTATTTGAGGATTAGATGACTTTTTTTTGAATATATATATATTTTTTATATAAAGTACCAGCACTTATTTATTTATTGGTCTCGATATAATTACTTCACAACTCAATTGAATATTCAAGGCAGTCTTGTTTGATTTCAGGTTAAAATGGTATGGAAAACCCTTGTTCAGAAGGTATCATGTTGGCGCGAAAAAAAAACAAGTATAAAAGGAAGAACATCCGCCCCTCCGTAAACTCTCAATGACCATGATGATATCTTCATTTTACAATCAAAAAGGAGACTCCTTAAGGAGGTATTTGCCACGATGAATTGACGAGCTTTTCCATGTCTCTTCATTGCCATTTACTAAAAAGTAATAACTTCACCCTCCAAGATTATTGTACTAGTGTCTGGTTTTCCCTATAGGAAGTTTATTAAATGTTCAAAGATTTTTAATAAATGTCGAAAAGGGGATACATTTTAATTTATTTAGTAAAGTTTTTTTATATAAATATTGAAATGATATTTAGATTGTAGATTTAATATAGTTCCATTCTTTGAGGAACTGTTTGAACTCAGATAGTGTGATTGGTTCACCACTATACCTTAATTGTTCATATAAATTGAGGAATTTTTCAAGTCTCTTCGATTGTAGTGTAGATGACTTATCGGAGTCCACTTCATTTGTAAGAACTTCTCTCAAAGTGTATTTATTACTCAAATGAAGCGTTCTCTCATCAGTTAAAGTTAGTGTATTATTATATTTGAGTTCTTGACCAATGATTCTAATTATATTTTCATAGATCAAATTATCTGGCAAATCAGAATCAAGTTCATTATCTAAACTAGTTTCAAACTTTGATCTATGATACATTCCTGGGTGAACAATTTCTCCTTTAGGTTTAGCTAATTCTTTGAGTTTTTGTGATCGTATCATTTCATCACTGATAATCTTACTCATTTTCTCACCAATATCAGCTTTTGTGATTGGAATATAAGCTTTAGGTATGTCCTGTAATATTATTTTATTAAAAACTAAACGCAAAGTATGTAAAGTAGTTGAAATTAGTACTAAGAATCCTAATATAATTAAAATAATTATTGTATTTGTTGCTAAATGTGAGTTGTTGGTTTTACTTTGCACGATAATATCAATTGGTATAGTTGCGGACAACGCAAGAATTATTATTACTAAAAGAAAATATGAAGTTGTATAAAGCCATTCAGTATTGAATCCAAGTCTCGTTTTCCCTCGTTCGTTCATATTTGTATAGATATATCTATTTTAGTTGTTAAACGGGAGAAAATACACATGAACAATCAAGATTCATTAAAAAAGTAAGTGCGAATTCTATTTTAGCTAGAACAAGCGGAGTCTTGTTTTTTTATGCAACATTTATAATCTCCAACACTTCCTTGGTTCACTGTGAGGTCAGCATATAGAAGACGATTAAATCAGTTATATTTTACCGCTTGTATGATTTTAATGAATTATAAAATACGTAAGCTTTATTGTATATATAGGGTTTATTTACAGCTGGAGTCACTATAAGTGTTTTTAAGATAGTTAGCATCTAATACAGTAACTATTCAAGTGTAAAAGTCACTGTATTGCTAGCATTAAACAACCTGTTGAAGTTATGTACGTTTCATTAAGCCATAATTTGTAGTAATATGAATTAATAGCAGTTGCAACTTTGTCAAAATCTAAGTTAAGAAAACTATTAGGTTGGAGATAATGAATAGTTTGCCTGATATCTTTTGATTCGTTCTGCAGTATGAAATAAAGCCAAAACTTGATGAAGTTTAGGATTTCAAAAGACAACTTGTTAATTGAAAGGCTTAGGCGTCAATATGCCGGCTGAGCCGCGAAAGTAAGATTTGAAGAACGATTGAAGTACTGGCTACCTTTCATGTTTCCTTATACAATTGGGATTTAGTAAGGGGATTAACAAAAAACCACTGAAAGCTTTAAAAAAGACTGATTGTAGAGCATTTATTAGTTTAGCTTCAATGATCACACTATGTCTTTGGGGCATTTTGACAATAAGCAAATACCTGTTATCTATATCCAATAGCTAGCTACACGTTTCAACTGATAATATTTCCTCATAAAACCTCCAATCAGTACTATTTTCAATGACAATTCTTGAACGGTTGAAATATGCAAATTGTTGACTTTTGCCAAATGACTAACTGCTTTTGTTTCTTTGTTTTCTACCAGCTTTGTTGGCTGTTCTAAACTGAAGTAATGAGTCCAAGACTCATTTGGGTATATATGTACCATGTGGTATAGTTTTTGGACGTTGTTCAACGTTGTAGATATTCATTGCAGGCTTCATTTGTCTGGATTTGTTTGTAGTTTTCATCTGTATTTGTTTAGTAACCACCGATGCTACCATGTAAATAAAAATTTACAATTCGATGTAGGGAGTGGTTCAGTTAATTACTTAGCAGTATTGTCAATGAGAAAATGGTAGTGCTCTATCTTTAGGATATGTTCTAAACATTAGACTTGCACAAAGTCCACAAATTCTTGAAGCAGTAGAATGAACTTTAGAAGAAAAATTGCGATATACATGTGCGTTTATACTCAAGAAAATCTACCACTTGTCCCATCAAAGACATGCGCTCTCGAGTCGTAAATATCCCTGACGATCGACGGGAACACCAGGGTCACCTCAGGTTAGGAGTTCGAGTCAGCAAGTAATTGTTTAATACACTTAGTGCTACGACACCCTTACATTCCATAGCTCAGCGTGAAGCTCCACCTTCGTAAGGTATCCGTATACGTTTTTGTCTATTTCTTGCTTACAAAATACCGACAATACTTCTTTGAATTGAACTCCACGATGGAAAAGAGGGATATAGTGTCGGAGTGCGATGCGATAGCACTGGCCCATAGCCAGTGTGCTATCGTGGACAGCGGCAACGTGCAGTGCAACTGCAAGCGACGCCACGGGGATAGCCGAGCCGCCTGCTGTGTGTGCAACTCTTAGCGACCAGGGCCTGCCAGAGACAGGCGAGAGGCGATGGGCGAGGCGATGGGCGTTGCGGCCAGCTGTCTGGCTGGCTGGTGCGGAGCGCCTATCTGGCAGACGCGGACATTTGCTTGCTGTGAATGCCGCACCCCCCGAGCGGCGTTGCTGCGGGCATGCCCAGGCGAGATCCGCGTGCCCCGACTCGCGTGAACCGGACGTCAGGGTTCTGGGCGGGTCACCGGGCCCACCTCGGTAGTGATAGTGCTAGTGCGGGGTACGCATATCGCTGCGGTGTTCTGCCCCGTAGCAGTATGCTGCCCTTCTGGCTGTATCCATATACCCACAGTCATCTGTCCCCCGTCCACCTCCAGGACGCCATCGCCGGCGTTTCCCGCGCGGACGTTATCCATCACCACGGGTGCTCTGACAGGTCACGGAGTAGGAAAAATCTGCGTTTGCGCGAGAGAGCGGCAAAAAGAAACGTCATTGGCCCGACCAGAGCAAAGCGCCTGCAGTTGACGCCAACCGTTCCTCAGGTGGCGCATGCGGTTTCTCGTTTCGGCTAGATTTTTCACTCTGTTATCCGTTCACCCATTCTGTTTCCCTCAAAAATGTTTCCGCCTTGCTTTCCTGTCCAATCTGCAGCTCCCTAGTCCTTGATATGGCTGTAACTTGAACTCCCAGTACAAAAATACATGACTGTTGCAAGTTTTTTCTCACCCCTCCCCTATTGTTGTTGATAAGAACTTGATTCATTAAACTTTTAGTCCTACTTCCCCCCACCTCCCCCGCCTGCACTTTTATTTATAAAACCGTCCCTTTCCCCAGTTTTACTCTTTCCCTCTCTAATTTAACTTTCCCTAGAACCTCCGTTCCCCTTATTTCCTTTTGGACATCCTATATACCCGTCACTCTCAATGTCGGTAAATAAAAAACTTAATGTGGACATATCCGCTTACCCTGATGACTCAAGTTTGAACAGTAAACCAAAGACAAGCGGTTTCGAATATTTTTCTTCCAATACTCCTCCAGTCGATGAAGATGATGGGATTGAAAAAATTAGCTATGAAGGTGATTCAGTGAATGATGGACCAGGTGAACTTAAACGTGGTTTAAATTCAAGACATGTTCAATTCATTTCTCTAGCTGGTGCTATCGGTACCGGTTTATTCGTTGGTTCAGGTGCCGCTTTATCTCAATGTGGACCTGCAGCTTTGTTAATCGGTTATTTGGTTCTTTGTATCTTCGTTTGGTCAATTATGAACCAATTAGCTGAAATGGTCACTTATCTACCTTTACCTGGTAAATCTACACCTTATGCCTTATGTGACCGTTTTACTGGTAATAAATCTTTAGCATTTGCTGCAGGTTTAAACCTTTTCTATGCTCAAGCACTTTTAACTCCAGCTGAAATTTCTGCTGCTGCCTTTGTTATCGAATATTGGACAGATTTGAATCCAGCTGTTTGGATTTCAATTTTCTGGGTTACACTTGTTGCTCTTAATTTTTGTGCTGTCAAAGTTTTCGGTGAAATTGAATTCTGGATTGCTTCTATTAAAATTCTTACAATTATTGGTTTAATTATCGTTGGTGTCGTTATCTTCTTTGGTGGTGCACCAAATTCACATGGTGTTTTAGGTTTCCATTATTGGAAAACTCCTGGTGCCTTTGTTGAACGTTTGGTGCCTGGTAATACTGGTAAATTCTTAGCTTGTTGGACTTCAATTATTAAATCCGCTTTTGCATTCGTTTTATCACCTGAATTAATCACCATTTGTGCAGCTGAAGCTGAAGCTCCAAGAATTAATCTACCAAAGGCAGCAGATAGATTTGTCTATCGTTTATTCATCTTTTACATTTGTTCAGTGCTTGTTATTGGTTGTATTGTTGGTTATAATGATCCTAGATTGATGAGTGCTATCAATGAAGGTGCAGAAAGTGCTGCGGCTTCTCCTTTCGTTATTGGTATTCAAAATGCTGGTATTAAAGTCTTAAATCATATTGTCAATGCAGCAATTTTAACTTCTGCTTACTCTGCTGGTAACTCTTTCATGTATTCTTCCTCAAGAGTTTTATATTCAATGTCATTAAGAGGTGATATTCCAAAAGTTTTCAGTAATGTCAACAGATTTGGTGTTCCTTACTATTGTGTTGCTTGCACTTCAGCTATTTGTTTACTTGCTTATCTAAATGTTTCTGATTCTTCTTCTGTCGCATTTGCATGGTTCTCAAATATCTCAACAGTTTCAGGTTTTATTGATTGGATCTTTGTTTCAATCACTTATATAAGATATAGAAAGGCAATTTCTTATCATAATATGGATGACAGAGTTACTTATAGACCAAAATTCCAATTGTTTGGTGCTTATTGCTGTATCTTCTTCTTTACTCTTATCTCATTAACTAATGGTTATGCGGTTTTCTTTGATTTCAATGGTAAAGATTTTGTTGCAGCTTATATTACAATTCCAATTATTCTTTTCTTATACGTTGCTCACTCTATTTGGACTAAAAATTATAAGTTTTTTGCACCACCTGAACAAATTGATGTTTTCACTGGTCTCGAAGAGATCGAAGAAGAAACTAGAAATTATGTTCCACCAGTTCCAAAGAATTTCTTACAAAGAATATGGTTCTGGATTGCTTGAAAAAGCAAAGAACTTCCCTGTTCAATCGCATTCCCTATTTATAATTATGAATCTTTTTATTATTACTTGTGTATTATAATTACGTTGATCCGTCTAATGAATTTTTTTTTTTCTTCTTTAATTTGCTGTCAAGATAAATTCGTTATAGATTTTTTAAAATTTTTCGAATTTTCTCATTTCTCAATTTTTTCTCCTCAAGGGTTGAGGGTTGGAAAATTCAAAACGAGTCGTTGTGTCGAGTTTAAAATCAAAATTTCATCAAAAAATAGTCTCCAGCTCACATATCATTGGCGTATACCAACTACTCCACTTATCTATTAACCGAGTTATGAAAGAATCATCTGATGTTGCTGATAAGTGGTTGGATGAAACCAATTCACTACTAGAACAATTGAAATCATCTTCAATTAATATTTTAGACGTTGCATTATTTAAATTAAATACAGTTTTATCCGAAAATCATGATAAGTTAAATCAAAATCAAAAAGATTTGATTCTTTTTGCAGTTTTATCTACATTTAATAGATACCCATTTGACTCCAAATTCAATACATTGGTCTTACAAACATTTGAGATTTTCATCAAAATTGACCCTGAAAAATATTCAAAGAATATCCTTGCATTCATTGCAAAGCAATCATCAAGACCAATAGCTACAAGAGATATGTTGGTCCTTCTTAATTGGAACAATTCTATCTTAAAATATGTTCAAGAATATGAATTTTTTAATTCTCTGTTAAAAGTATCATTTGCTACTTCAATAAATTTGATTGCATCATTGACCGAATACAGTAAAATTGAATCTTTGGATACTCATCATTTGAAAGCCATTAAATCTTTCAAATCAATTATTACTAAAACTTTGAAATATCTAATCAAAGCAAATGTCAACATTATCGAAACAATGATAGAATTTTGTTTGATTGATAAACTTCCAACATCAGGTATGATCTCTATGTTAGGTTTAATTGCATTTTCCGCAAAACTTACTTCAAATAATGATGCGCTGCAAATATTACAAAGAAATGATTCAAAAATTGCCGAATTTTTTGCCAAGTTTTGCCTTGCAACTAAAATTCATCCAAATCCTGTTGCACTTGAAATTTTTCAACTTTACATTAAAACTGTAGTTTCTCAAGATTCTCTTGAAAAAATTATCATTCCAGGATTAGAGAAAGCAGCTTTAAGGAACTCAGAACTAACTTTCGCAATTTTTGCACCTTCTATTTTCAAAGCATTAAATTATGATTCAATTAATGTTCTTTCATGTCTTTTCAAAACGAAATTTCAATCTCAATTATTTAGTTCTTTGAAGGCTTCCAAAGAATCAGTAAAATTGGGTGCATCTGAAACTCTGAAATTTCTTTTAGAATACAATGTACTGGAGAAAAGTAATGAGGTTTTGAATTCTTTCATCGATGAACTTTTCAAAGTTCTGAAATCTTTACCAGCAACTGCAGTTGAACAGAAAGTTATGATTCTTAATGCTATTGGTAAGTTATCCTATTCGAATATTGAATCAACTCAAAAAATCTTGGATCTCATTTATCCACTCATTTCTAAAGAAAATAATGAAACAGTTTTGCGTCAATTGTTAGATATATTGCTAACAAGATTCATATACTTTATTATCACTGATACTCCTTTTGAGTTGAAGCAAAAGATTCTCAACAGTTTAAATGATGGATTAAGAGATAAAAAAGCTACAACTAAGACTGCATGGGCTACTTCCTTCAGTTCTGCAGTTATGAATTGCAACTTGAAGAAAGGGAACGAAACCCAAATTTTAAATGTATTCAATTCTGGTGTTGTCGATTCTCTTTTGAAGATTGTTGAGGAATGTACAGATTCCGTTTTACCAAGTATAAATAACAAACTTATTGCTGCAGGTTATTCCGCCATTGCTGTTCTGTTTCATGTGGTGGAATCCTATGACCATGAGGAATTGAAAGAAAAACTTTTCGAGTTCAATATAATCGAAAGAACCATAAATGAAACCGAAACCAATTTATCTTGTTTCACGAATAAAAAGATTATCACCAAATTAAATTCTCCTGATGCTCAATATTGGTATGTAAGGTCATTATTTGCCGTTTCTCGACATCTGAAAGAACCGGCTTCAGATTTTGGATTTGCATTACTATTTTCTAGTATTTCTAGAAATTTTACACCAGAATCTAGACTTGAAGCAAGAAAGCTTTTACATAAACAATATGAGTTAAATCAAAAAGTGATTGGCTTTTCATTAACGGCAGCAATAAACGAATTAATGGAGGAAAGCAAATTAGATAAAGAATTCAACTTAGATTTAAGTTATTTATTATCAGCAATTTCATCGACATTTCATTATTTTGATTCAGTTGATAGAGAGCTACTTGAAAAGGAATTAGTTGAACTCTTGATACCATTTGAACATACAATTTTGAATAGAAACTCCAATGGCTGGGTTTATTTGTGTCAAAAATGTCATGTTGATCCTGGTAAAGTTGTGTCAAAACACGCTTCTGAGATCATCAATAAGCTTGCAACAATTTTAGCAGATTCTTCCCCAAAGATCCTAGAAAATGGTATATTCGATGCAGCTTGCCAAACCGTTTCTATCATTTCATTCTTTTCACCAGTTGCAATTGTTCCTATTTTATCAAAACTTATTGCTGAAGATTTATCAATTGTATCTAGTTTAGATTACGATGATCAAAAGCTTGAGATTTGGAAAGGTACCGATGGTGAACTTGTCGTTGACGTGTTGGCTTCTAAAACTCCTCTTAATATAGCAAAGTCTAAAGATGCTGAAACTCTGAAGTGGGAACAATCCGTTCGTAAAGAATTAGAGGCAAAGAAGAACGTTGCAAAGAAGCTCACAAAGGAGGACCAACAAAAGGTCAATGAACAACTTGCATTAGAAAAGCAAATAAGGGACGGTATCAATACTCATTATTTGAAATTACGCCGTGGTTCACAAATCATCATCTCTCTTTCTAAGCAAGCAGCAAAAATTGATAATAGTACTGAAATTTGGTTTCCTATTGCAATTTCTCATATTCTAGAATTGCTGAACTCTCGAACTGCTGTCAAATTAACCGGTGCTCTTGCTTCTGAATGTTTTTTGACTTTATCTGATGTCGTTGCGACTGACAGTTTGACAGGTACTTCAAATATGAAGTATATTGGTTCTTCAACATTAAGGTTGCATAATGTTGAATATGTTCCTTCAGAATTCACTGGTAAACCTTTGGTCGAATTACTTTCATCTCAATTGTTTAGCTTGAAATTATGTTCCGACAAATCCTTATTCAAAAATTTGACTTTAATGTATGTTTTACCTTTGCTTGTGAAAGTTATTGAGAATGGTAAACAATTTGTTATCAAGAATGGTAAACAAACTGTGAGGGTGAATACCGAGTTTTCGGAAGAAGCTCCAGAGGAAGAACAATTAGTTTTAGCCCTTGAAATTATTTCATCAAATTCTGACTTGTTTGAAGATTCATCTATTCCAAGAACTGCTGTTATCACTCACTTGATAGAATTATTAGCTCTTCCTTCGAAAGCTAAACTTGCAAAAGAGTGTTTTGTTTCCTTATGTCAAAACATTTCTTTGAATATTGATCAACATGATCTTTCCATTATCTTGAAGTCCTTAATCAATCCTACAGTGTTTGTTAGATCAACAATTCTAGAAATTATTGATCAAGAGTTTGATCTGAGTGATATTGATTTTAATGAAGAGTTATGGATTTCCTGTTTTGATAACGTCACAGTTAATAGGGAAGTTGCTGAAACTATTTGGTCTGAATCTGAATTTCATTTGGATGAAACTGTTCCTTCAAAACTGATTCAATATCTTGGTAATAATGATAATGGTATTAGATTATCAGTTGCTAAGGCAATAGCTGCAGCCCTTATCCAATTGAATTCACGTGAACTTTTCTTGAAAACACTTGATGATTTACTTGAATTATTTAGAATTATGGCTAAACCTCCAGCTCCTGAAGTTGACGAGTTTGGACTGGTAATTCAGAACTCAATTGGTCAAAAGGACAGATGGGAGCAACGAAGTGGTGTTGCATTAGTGATTCAACATTCGGCTACACTTTTTGTTGACAAGGATGAGATTTCAAAACTCTTCAACTTCCTTATTGAAGAAAGAACTTTAGGTGATAAAGAGGTTATGGTTAGATCTGAATTACAAGAAGCTGGTTTAAAGGTTATTGAAGCAAATGGCAAACAAAATGTTGAAATTTTAATATCAATATTTGAAAATTGTTTAGCTGAGAAGGATGAAAAATCAAAAATTCAAGATATGGTGAAAGAGTCTGTGATTATTTTCTACGGTTCTCTTGCCCGCCATTTGGATCCAACTGATGTCAGAATTGATTCAATTGTATCCAAGTTACTTGAATCATTGGATACACCATCGGAAGATGTTCAGTATGCTGTTTCGGAATGTATTTCACCTCTTGTTCCTTACATAAAGTCTAAATTACCTTCATATATTGATGATCTTTTTGATAAGTTGTTTGCTGACAATTCTTTAGCTGTTAGAAGAGGTGCCGCATATGGTATTGCAGGTTTGGCAAAAGGTGTTGGTATCAAAGCATTATGTGATTATGACATAATTAGAAATCTTATGGAAGCTTCTGACGACAAGAAAAATAACTATAAGAGAGAATCTGTATTGTTTGCGTTTGAGTGTATTTCTCAATCATTTGGTCCACTATTTGAACCTTATGTTATCGAAATTTTACCTATAGTATTGAAAAGTTTTGGAGATTCATCTCAAGAAGTCAGAGAGGCCACTGATTATGCAGCTAGAATTATTATGAAGAATACTACAAGTTACGGTATCAAGAAAATGATTCCTCTTGCTATCAGGAATCTTGATGACTTTGCATGGAGAACTAAAAAGGGATCTGTCGAGTTGCTTGGTTCGATGGCGTATCTTGATCCAGCACAATTATCTTCTTCATTACCTGATATTGTCCCTGAAATTGTTGGTGTTTTAAATGATTCTCATAAAGAAGTGAGGAAGGCAGCAGATGCAGCTTTGAAAAAATTTGGTGAAGTTATTAGGAATCCAGAAATCCAACAACTGGTTCCTACCTTATTAAAGGCAATTGGTGATCCAACTAGATATACCAATGATGCCTTAGATGGATTGATTACAACTAATTTTGTTCATTATATTGATGGTCCATCATTAGCATTGATTATTCGTGTTATTAATAGAGGTATGCAAGATAGATCTGCCAGTACAAAGAAGAAAGCTTGCCAGATTGTTGGTAATATGGCGATCTTGGTTGATACTCATGATTTGATGCCTTATCTTTCTCAGCTTATAAATGAATTAATGGAAGCTGTTGTTGATCCTGTGCCACAAACCCGTGCAACAGCAGCTCGTGCCCTAGGTTCATTAGTTGAAAAACTAGGTGAGGAGAAATTCCCTACTTTAGTTCAACAACTAATTGCTGCTTTATCTGACGAAGAGAAACCAAGTAACAGATTGGGTTCTGCTCAAGCATTGGCTGAAGTTATTAGTGGTTTGGGTATCTCCAAATTGGAAGAATTGCTTCCAGTGATTATCCAAGGTACAACATCTTCCAAGTCATATGTTCGTGAAGGTTTTATGCCGTTACTTTTATTTTTACCTGTTTGTTTTGGCTCTCAGTTTGCACCATATTTATCAACAACCATTCCACCAATTTTGGCTGGTTTAGCAGATAATAATGAAGAAATCAGAGATGTATCATTACGTACTGGTCGTTTGATTGTGAATAACTATGCAAAGAAAGCTGTTGACTTGTTGTTACCAGAATTAGAAAAAGGTCTTTCTGATTATAATGCTCGTATCAGATTGTCATCATTGGAGTTAACTGGTGAGTTGTTATTCAAAATATCTGGTATCAGTGGTAAGCAAGAGTTATCTGATGATGTTTCTCTATCTAAGAATGTGGCCAAGGCTTTCAATGAAGTTCTTGGTGATGACAGGAGAAACAATATTCTTGCAGCATTATTTGTTTGTAGATCTGATGTTTCTGGTGCTGTTAGAGCAACTGCTGCTAATATCTGGAAAGCATTGGTTGCTAACACACCTAAGACTATTAAAGAAATTATGCCAACACTTTTAAACATTATTGTTCGTCGTCTTGCTTCCCCTGATGATATTCAAAGAACAATTGTTGCCGCTACTCTTGGTGATATGATCAGAAGGGTTGGTGGTAACGCACTTTCTCAAATTTTACCAACATTGAAGGAAAATATGATAAGTGCAGACTCAGATGCTAAACAAGGTATTTGTATTGCAATTCATGAGATTATCAAATCTACTTCAACTGACAATATTATTGAGCACCAAGATATATTTGTTTCTATTGTTAAAGATGCGTTGGTTGATGCAAACCCAAGTGTCAGAGAAGCTGCGGCTCAAGTTTTTGATTCATTACAGGAGTCTATTGGTAATTCAGCCGTTGATGAAGTTATTCCACAGTTACTTGAAATGTTGAACTCTAGTGATGGTTCAGAAGATGCACTTTCTGCATTACAGGAAATTATGGCTACTAAATCAGATGTTATTTTCCCAATATTGATTCCATCTCTTTTATCTCCTCCAATTAATGCACGTGCTATTGGTGCTTTAGCTCAAGCTGCAGGTCAAGCGTTATACAAGCGTCTCTCTACTATTATTAATGCTCTTGTTGATGGTATTGCAAATAATTTAGGTGAAAAGGATGAGCTATATGATGCTTTAACGAAAACATTACTTTCTGTTGATTCTGATGATGGATGTCATCCGTTATTGCAACAAGTTCTTGCATTGATGAAACATGAAGATATTAATAAGAAAACCATTATATTTGCAGTATTACCTGAATTTTTCCAGAATACTACTCTTGATTATTCAATTTACACTGAAGACATTGTTACACAATGTATTTATCTCTTGAATGATAAAGATGAAGAGATTGCTAGAAAGTCTTTTGAAACTCTTTCTATATTGATCAAAAAACAATCCAAGCAAATGCTTGAACGTCTTGTTTTACCAGCACAACAAACTTTGTCATTTATTAAAAACGATAGAAAGGAGATTTTTGCATTCACTTTACCAAGAGGTCCAAGTTGTATTTTACCTATTTTCTTACATGGTTTGATGTACGGTAATCCACAACAAAGAGAAGTATCTGCAAATGGTATTTCGATAGTTATTGATTATACACCAGCAGCTGGTTTGAAACCATTTGTTACAACTATTGTTGGTCCATTGATCAGGGTTATTGGTGAAAGATTTAACAGTGATGTTAAAAGTGCTATATTGTTATCATTGAATAAATTATTTGCTAAAATTCCACAATTTTTATTACCATTTATTCCACAACTTCAACGTACATTTATTAAATCTTTAAGTGATCCATCTAGTGAAATTTTAAGAACAAGAGCTGCAAAAGCTTTAGGTACTCTTATTAAATATCAACCAAAGATTGATCCTTTAGTAACTGAATTATTGAATAATGCTAAATCGGTAGAATCTGAGAATATTGCAATTAAGACTGCTATTTTGAAAGCATTGTTAGAAATTGTTGATAAAGCTGGTTCAAAGATGAGTGAATCAAGTAAGAATGGTATTATGACAATGGTTGAGAAAGAAATGTTTAATGAAACATCTGGTATAAATGAAGCAGTTGCATACGCTAAATTGATTGGATCTTTATCAAAGATTTTAAAAGATGATGAATTATTTAATATGTTAAATGATAAAATATTATCAGCAAATTTAGAAGATGATGATTCTTCAAGATTTGCAATTTTAACATTGAATGCATTCCTTAAAGATTCAGCATCAGCTGTTTTAAATTCAGGATTGAATAACAATATTTGTGAATTTATACTTCAAATTGCAAAATCAAGTAAACCTTACCTTACCGATAATGCAACAACAGCTATTGGTAAATTTTTATTATCATTGGATAAAATTGAAGAGAAAATTGATTCTACAATAATTAGGAAATTAGTTGAAAATCTTTGTATTTCAATGAATAAACCAACATCTAATTCAACAGATACGAGAAGGTTATCATTAGTTGTTATTAGAACTGTTTGCAGATATCAATATGATGATGTTATATTACCAAATCTTGATTTATTGATTCCATCTGTTTTCTCATGTGTACGTGATCCAATTTTACCTATTAAACTTGCAGGTGAGAAGGCAATTCTTGCAATTACAAGATTAGTTGAAGATGATAGTAATAAAAATTTCAATGATTGGTTATTATCATTAAATGGGGGAACTACAATAACTACTGTTTTCGGTACTACTTTACAAGTAAGATCAATTACTGATTATGTTAAAAGAGTTGCGACTAGATTAGCTAATGTTGAAAGGGAGAGGATTAAAGCTGGTGGTGATAAAGAAGTTATGTTTTCTGATCAATTTGAAGATGAATCCGAGATTTGGTCAATTGGTGGTATGATTGAACATTCTGAGGAATGAAATAATTTTATAGAAAAAAGCTATTAAATGTCTATCTTATACATCATATAAAAAAGTTATTAGGTGAGAGTTTTCTCAATTTCATTTAATAAATCAGAATTAATTTCATCAATTTTTAAATCACAAATTTTAGAGATTAGTTTCTTGTAAACTTCAATTTTACTAGTTATTTGACGATATTCATCAATTTGAGAATTAATATAATTAGTTGAATTAATTACATTTTCATCGAAAATAAATTCATCATTATAGAGATCATTATTATTAATACCTTGATTTAAATAAATTTGTAAAGTTTTCTCCATTATTTTACGCCTTTGAATTTGTTTGATAGTTAAATTAATCGCTAATTTAATTTTAAAATTATTATCGAATGAATTAATTGAATTTCCTGTAATTTTCTCTTCTTCAAAATTAACTAATTTAGCGACTTCTAAAGCTTGAGATCTTTCATAAATATTTAATAAATTGGATTGTTTATTTGAAAGTAATTTTAAGAAATTATTTAAATTTGAAATTAGGAAGTTGTTGAAGTTTTGATTTGAAAAATTTAAAATTTTATTAAAATTAATTTTAGGTAATTCATTTTTGGAAAATTTATAAATTTTTTTAATTAATTTTAAATTTTTATTTGAAATTGACAATATTTTATTGTTAAGTTTATTAATTGTTTCAATATTATGATTTAAATTATCAATTTTATTTTCTAAAGAATTTTTCAGTTTCATGAAATTAAATGGTAAATTTTTGATAAAATTATCTAATTCTTCAATATTAATTTTGGATGGTTTAACGATTAATAAATTTGGGTCAATCTCAGATGAATCGAATGAATTATTTTCAGCAATTGAATTATTTATGAAAGTTTGATCATCGATATCTATATCGATATCAAGATTTAAATTTGGCTCAATTTTAGTTGGTGAAGGAGTTGAAGTTTTAATTGAATTGAACGATGAAGGTAAATTTTCTTTATTATCAGATATCAATAAAGAATTATTATCGAATTGAATATTATTTGGAGTTTGTTGAATTATAATTGTTTGAGGTGAATCTTGAATCAAGAAAGGGTTATTTTGTTGATTATTATTAATTTTTTGATTATCATTATCGATATTTTTAAATTTATCATTATTTTTATCAATAAAAGAATTTTGATAAATATCATCATTTAATAATAAAGGATGATTACTAATCATTGACATATTCATATCAACACTTAAATTCATTGAATTAGTAAAACTTTCATCATTTTGGAAATCTTTCAAGAAATCCATTGATATTGGGAATTCAAGTAAATTTTTATCAGCACCGAATTTCAATAATTGATAAATAAATTCACGATTATTCAATCTAATTGCAATATGTAAAGCAGTTTCACCATTAATATCTCTATGATTGAGTAACAATTGTAAGATTCTTCTATTTTTAATTTCTTTATTTTGTAAATTATTATTATTATTATAATTTTCAGCATTTTGTTGTTGAATATTAACAAAATTGATAATTTCATAGAAATAATAACGAGTTGAATCTAATTTATTATCTTCAAAATAAATTTCCATTAAATAATGTAAAGGTGTACGTTTATTTAAATCTGGGACAACTAAACAATCTTTTAGGAAAGATAAAATCAATGGGAAATTTTGTAAATCATAAGAATTCATATATTTAACTAGTTTCGATAAAGGATTCATACCTTGATTATTTGTTAATAAAATATTTGCATTGTTATCGATTAAAATTTTAATTATTTCAGCAGATCCTAAAGCTGCTGCCCAATGTAAAGGTGTGTGACCTTCATCATCTAAAGGTTTATTTATATCGAAATCATTTGGTTTGTTGATTAGGAAATCAGGTATTGAAGTACCATTGACTATAAAATTAAGCATTTCAGATGTATAATAGTCTTGATTATCTTGATAATTATTGGTAGGATTATTATTATTATCAGGTAGTTTATTAGTTGGTATATGAGGACTCGAATGATGACGTTGATGTTGAGTGAGTAAATTTTGATTTTTAGTATAAATTGGAGTTTGGTAAGTAGTTTTAATAGGTAAATGGGTATCATTTGCAAATTGTTGAAGCTGATGCTGATGCTGATGTTGATGCTGGGATTGCGATTGTGAATGTGAGGGGATACTCTTTGTGAAACCTGGAGCAAGTTGTTTGGTAGTATCGGGAGGTGGAATAGAATGCAGTTGATCGGGAATTAAGTTTGGATCATGATTGTAATAATCCACGATTGTAGTATTGCTGCGTTGTAAAGAGGAAGGACGAGATCGTAGAAGTTGCTGCTGCTGCTGCTGCTGTTGAAGGATCTGAATGTGCTGAGTTTGTTGTTGACGTGGTTGAGAGTATTTTGGGGGGATATATTGCTGATTTAGAGATTGTTGCTGCTGCTGATGTTGCTGCTGCTGCTGTTGGAATTGTAGGGATTGTAAAGTTTGTTGAGCATGGAATTGATGGCTCTTACCTGGATTGGATATAAAGTCAGTACTTGGAGATATGCGATGGTCTATATTATCTGTAGATAGATTGATTGTGGAGACAGATTTTGATTTCAGGTGAATTTTAGACGGAGATTGTAGATTATTAGTAGTATTACTATTATTCTTAGTAATCAAATTATCATTAGAATTATGGTACATACCAAAAGTTGGCGGTAAACCATTTGAATTGAAACTTTGGAAAGATAAATCACGTTTAGATTTCTCGGGTGAAGATAATTTAGTTTGATTATAGTCTGAATTTGAAGAGAAATTTCGTTTTAGAGGATTTTTGATGAATGATTTAGAATTAGAAGTTTTAAGTTTATGAGGTATATCTTTGGCAATCTTAGGATCGAAATATAAGACAGGTACATTTTCAGGAGGTATATTATGAGACTGAGATAATTCGATTGCGAAATCTAGGGGGACCCAAGTACCTTGGAATTTACCATGACCACCTTGAATTTTCCTATGAGTTTTAGTATGAACTTCTTTCTCTAATAGTCTAGTTCTATGAGCTTTACCATAACCAGCAATTTTCATTATTTGAGTTGCATTAACCCAATCATCATCACATCTTCGCATCAAAGGTTGATTATTGAACAGACTTTCATACACTTCAATTGAAGAATAGGTTGCCTTATAAACATTGGGAGTCATTATAAGCAAAGAGATTGATGGATGGAAGATAGATTATGTAATTGATAGATTGATAGGTTGATAGCTAGCTAGTTGGTTATCCCTATTGTCGGTCGTTCAATGTTGAATTTCGCGATTCACGAGATTCTCTATAGTATGATTGATGTATTTTATGTACACGCCTAGTAGTAAATTTAATTTACCCAATTCGGAAAAAAAAATGAGGAGGGGAAGAAAGATTGGTGGAGAGAAGTGTATGAGCGTACATAAGGGGTGAGTTTAAAGAATTAGAGACAAAGCTAAATAAATTAGAGATAAAGCTCAATTAGAGACAAAGCTAAATTAGAGACAGAGGTATTGAAATGCAAATCATGAGTAAACGAAAGAGGAACTATGATGGAAAAATAAGTAGTGGGATGCGTTAAGCCTAAAAAGCCATCAATCATTCTTCAAGATTTGATTTTTTCACGACATGAATATTAGAGACACTACCAACAACAGAATTCCTGTTTATCCTAGCTACATTCTCTATTTCCGGGTTCTTCAAAGGATTGAGCACACCGACTTGCTCAGGCTCTACTCTGCCCTTTGCCTTCGACATTGCATAGTCACCGGAGTCGAAAAACTTCCTATCTTTGAGTTTACCTCGTAGTATATCGTTCGTTTTCGGTAGCTTGCCGTAGAGCTTGTACAATTTTAGCTCTTGCGGGGACAGAGAGGAGAGGTCGACGCCGGGAGGGGTGTCCGGCGTGTAGAGCGGGTCCGAAGGGTCCAACCTGGAGTTGTCAGTGGACATTTCTGTGGGTGTAGTGTGGTGGGCGTGGTGTGTGTATCCTCACGTTATCTGGTACTTGGTTTGGTTTGCCACCAAGACTAGTAAGTTGGTACAGGGCGAGGGAGGGGTCCATCCTCTCCATCCTGTCGCTGTTGCACGCTGAGCCGCCCCTCACAGCAGCAGCAGTAGCGGGTCACGTGCCACGCGGAAGGGCGGCGCGTCGCGCGGGACCGCCGGAAGCGCTTCCCGCAGGAACCGCAGGAACCGCAGCTCCTCCAGCTCCTGCGCCCCGCGGCTGCCCGCCACGACGTCCACCTGGAGCAGCGAGACGTGAAAGCGCGTGGGCGTGTCCGCGG
>JANIWQ010000116.1:0-32086 GCA_030555725.1 Pichia sp. yHMH446
CACCGCCTGCAGCGGCCGTGTGGGGCAGACACGACGCGCCCGCGCCGGACGCGCGGGCTGCCGCGGGCGGATCCTATAGGCTAGAGATCCCTGCGAATCAGGGCGATACGTCTCCATCATCAACATTTACTCGTGACAGTTTCCATCTGGCTGTAGTGTGCATTCTGATACCGTTTTTCACCTCCACAACTACTACCACCCACCACCACCACTACCTACCGCTACCTCCACTATCACCAGCGCTTTCCTTCTCTTCTCTTTTCTTTTCTCTTTTTCTTTTTCTCCCTTCAATTCCCCCCAACTCTACTTTATCTTCTTTCCACCAAAACTCCCCAACTAACAATGTCTTCTGCATCCGCAAAATCAAACCAAAGGCCAAAAAGTACCGTCATCGATTTGATCGCCGGTGGTACTGCTGGTTTATTTGAAGCCTTATGTTGTCATCCTTTAGACACAATCAAAGTTAGAATGCAGTTGTACAAGAAAGCTGCTGGTTCTGCTGCAAAACCTCCAGGATTATTTGCAACAGGTTACAACATCTTTGCTCAAGAAGGTTTCTTTGCATTGTACAAAGGTTTAAGTGCTGTCTGTATCGGTATTGTCCCAAAAATGGCAATTAGATTCTCATCTTATGGTTTCTATAGATCTTTATTCACCAATAAGGAAGGTCAAATTTCTGGTCCTTCAACTTTTGTTGCCGGTGTTATGGCTGGTGTAACTGAAGCTTGTATTGTTGTCAATCCAATGGAAGTTGTCAAAATTAGAATGCAAGCTCAAAATAATTCTTTAAAAGATCCTTTATCAAAACCAAAATATACTTCTGCTCCTCAAGCTGCTGTATTGATTGTTAAAGAAGAAGGTTTGAAAACTTTATGGAGAGGTGTTGCATTAACTGCTGGTAGACAAGCAATCAATCAAGGTGCTAATTTCACAACTTATTCATTCTTAAAATCAACTTTACAAGATAAACAAAATTCAGAAATTTTACCAACTTATCAAACCGCAATTATTGGTTTCATTTCTGGTGCAATTGGTCCTTTCTGTAATAATCCTTTAGATACAATCAAAACTAGAATGCAAAAGGAAACTGCAATTACAACTGAATCTAATTTATCAAGAGGTTTAAGAATTGGTAAGAATTTGATTAAAGAATCAGGTATTTCCGCTTTCTATAAAGGTATTATCCCAAGAGTTATTAGAGTTGCTTCCGGTCAATGTGTTGTTTTCCCAGTTTATGAATTTTTCAAAGAATTCTTATATGAAATTGGTGGTTATAACACCCAACCAAAATTGAACTAGATTAATTGATTTAATCTTACTCGATACGATATTGTGTACTAATTGTTAATATTTTTTATTAGCTTAAATTAAAAATGTATTCCCTTACATCAATACGTGCGCCCCTTCTACAACACCTACGATTAATCTACAATTGCATGTAGCTCTTGAACTTTCTTTCTACCTTATCATTTCATTTCTTAAATTTTTCATTTTTTTTTTCAAAATCTATTATAACAGAATATAAACATTGTAAAACAGATTGTTTGTTTAAGATGGATACGGATTACTTTATCCTTTAATCGAATAAACCGAAACCCATATCATCATCAGATTCTTCCTTTTCTTCTTCAACAACTTCTGCTGCTGCTTCAGTAGATGAACCTGCTGCTGCTGCTGAACCTGCTGCTGCTGCTGGTGCCGCTGCTGCCATAGAGAATAAAATTTCCTTTAAATCTTTGCCTTCTAATGCCTTGGCGAAAACTGATGTCCAAATTTCTTCAACATTTGCACCTGCTGCCTTTAAAACAGTTTGTAAGTTTTCTGCAGAAACTTCCTTTTCTGCATCTGCTAAAATTAATGCTGCATATGAAACAAGTGCGTCAGACATTCTTTCTTATTTTCTAGTAGCTTGTTAAATTGAAATGTATTTCAACTAACGATCCGTCATCTATATGGGACAGACATACACATACTAACTGTCAAATTGGTCAAACCGTTCAATCGCGAATCTCGTTGCGTGAGGTGTAAAGGTGCACTTTCCCTTTCCATGCTTTTGTGACTGCGAAAAAACAGAGAAATATTATAGATTTCTGACTTACGTAATGGTGGTCAGGTGAGATGTGATCATGTATTTGATCAACTAACTAACTACACATTAAACATTTCTGTCTAATCGTAGTAACTATAAATTGGAAAAAGTTTATATAGACAAATAGATTAGATAAATATATATAGGCAGGATCTTTTTTTCTTTTCATTCAATTTTTTCTTTTCATTCAATTTTTTCTCTTGCTTTCAAATTCAATATTCAATACTCTTCTTGAAAACCTCAATTTTGAGCAGAAAATTTCTTCAAGTTTTCTAACCAATCAAGGTATTCATTATTTTCTTTAACACCAGAATAAGCTAAAATAAATTCAGCTAAATTATTATCAATACCTCTTGAATGTAAATATTGATTAATAGCTTCTTGTAATTCTTCAGCTAAATTATTAAAATCTGGTCCAGAATATTTCAAATCTCTAATTGCACCTGCTTCAGGTGAATCACTTAAAGCAATTTTAGCATCTTCAAAATTGGTAATTGCAGCAACTGAAAATGATGAATCAATTAATGAAAGTGATAAATCAAAACCAGTTGCAATATTATCTTTAACAATTACAACATTAATATCAGCATTTGCCATTTCTGAAACTTCTTCATCTAAATATTCTGATTCTTCAATTTGTTCTTGCATTTGCTTTAATTGATATGATGTTTGAGAAATTCTTAAAACATCAAAATAAATATGAATTGTTTCATTACCATTCTTTTTAATCAATTCTGCTAAAACTTTACCATCTGTGTTAACAATCTCAATATTATTTTGTTCAATATATGTTTTAAATGATTCATCTAATCCAAATGAATCTGCTTCTTCAAATTTCAATTCATTAGATAAAACTTCATGTAATTGTTTAGTAACTTCATTGTTTCTTATTAATGAAGTCGAAAAATTAGCTGATGCATACGCAACTCTTGGAATTACAATTCTTGGGATTTGAGCTCTTAATGAATTTCTAACAGTATTTCTAACAGCTTGTGCAATTAATCTAGATGACATTGTATTTGTTAATATGGTGGTATAGTTTTATGGGAAGAGAAAAAGGTGAATGAAAAGAAACTACAAATATTATATCGTTACGCCATCTAAATTACAGACTTTTCTGGAATTATTTTTTTTTTTATTTTTTGAAGAAGAGGGTGAGCAGAGAGCCATGTCAGATTACTGCCAATTTTATACCCCATATTTTTGCCCGATGTTATCGCGGTAATTTCTGACATCCTATTAAACGTGAAAACACCTCATTAAATATTAACTGAGTATAAGAATATATTGAATACTATAGTGTTAAGTTTATAGACTTTAGGGAGGTAAAAAGCACTAAAAAAAATATGTGATTTTGTTTCTAGTAAAATTTTAAGTTCATCATTTCTTGTCGTTCAATCCAAAAACACTTTTAAGATTTTCATACATCAAATAACTAATTGAAACAGCTGGTATAACTTTAGCAAGATTTGGTACCAATCCTTTAAACAATCCTTGAACACCTTCTCTTTGAATTGTTTGTCTTGCAACATCGAAAAATCCTGTATAAGTATAAGGATGTGCATATGTTCCCTGTGCTTGTAATCTAGTTCTCAACAAATTAACAGGATAAACTAAAGTTGCACCAAATGTACCCGATGATGCACCAAAAGTAAGTACAAGAAGATTTGGTAATTGAACATCATCGGGTGAAACACCACGTTTAGTTGCTTCTCTTTTAACATACCATTTCTTTACTGTAGTAAAAGTACCTAAATCTAAGGCTGCATATGGGAACATACCACTCAAACCAACTATTAAACCCCTGTAAAATACTCTTATTCCACCTTCTTTATATAAATCTGTAGCTGTTGATGTAAGAAGTTTGAAACCTTTGATATTAGAATCAAGTTTTGCACATTGAAGTCTATATTTTAAGGTATCGATTGGGTAAACAGTTGTTTGCGCTAGGACACCACCGATACCACCACTTAAATATGTTGAAAATTTTGATAATTTCTTCTCATCTTCGACACCTTCTAAACGACACATAATTTTTTTAGTTGCTTCAAACGATCCAAATTTCATTGCACTTTCAGGAAAAACTTTTATAACATTTAAACCATTACCAACATAAAATGCTCTTAATCCACCTTGTCTGTAAATAGTCTTAATCGATCTTAGCAAAGGTGATTCAATCTTTTGATCTGGAATTTTTTTATTCGTAATTTCTTCAACACGATGTGCTATATCTTTTTTGTTCTTTAGTAAAGTAGATGATAAATCAGTTCTTGCAATAAGAAAAACTTTAATTCTATCTAGTGGGGCTGTACATGTTCTCGATACAACACCAGATAAACCTCCAGCTAGAAAATAACCAACACTTTTTAAGATATCGTCACCAACTGTAACATCACCTTCGGATGATAAATTGTCCAAATCATCATTGAAAAACTTATATGCAGTACGGATCCTTGAACCATCAATTCTTGGCATAAATAAAAGAGCATCTCTAAATGCTGCATATGTGATAAAACCTTTATTATCTTTATCTAAATTTCTAAACATATTTGCAAGTTCTTCTGGTGTCGGTTTGCACCCAATATTGGATAAATAGTTTGCAACGTCTATAGGTTTTATAATGCCATCATGATCTTTATCAACAGTTTGAAAACCTTTCTCAATTTGAGCTTCAGCAGTTTTCAAATATTTTTCAAATTTTTCGAAATCAACTTCCTTAGGTCGTTTCCAAAGTTTTGATTTTCCATGTTGTATTCCTTCTGAAAATGACTGATATATTTCGGCTATAACCAGAGGTGAATCTTTCAAAGGATGATTAGCCTCTTTCAATGCATTTTCAAAATCTTTGAAAGTTACTTTTCCGCTTCCGTCTTTATCTATAGATGAGAAAAGCGCTTGGTGCCTCTTCCTTCTATCTTCAGGTGATTCAGAGGTCGTCATAGCAGATGTACTTTTCTTAATAAATAATAAATTGCGGTAGTAAATAAGCGTGCAATTGAAAAAAAAAACTTTAAGCTGAGGAATGGGATAATATGTTTCAACTGATTTATAATGACACAGTTGAGGGAATTATGAACCTTTTTGTTCAAATCTTTGATCAGGGAAACAAGAAAAAAGTTCCCTTTTATGTTTTCAAAGTACTGGCACTGGTTAAATGACAAGTATATTTAAAATTGAAAATTTCTGAAGGTTATTAGAAAGTAGAGGGAGGTTTTGAAAATTCATTTTCGTCTCCCCAGGTCTGCTGCGAAGCATTTTTTCAACTAAAAATATGGGGGAAACTGAAAAGTGACGCAATTCGACTTTGCTTGAATGAAACCCGTGCAATATCTACTTTTCCCCATCGCATCCCTTACAACTACTGTCATACATGTAATTTAGACTTTGAGTGGTTTTATTTTTTTTCATTTCATAGTAATAGCTTAACTGGACATTCTCGTCTGGTTCATTCATAAAGAAAAGCTCCGGGATCACGTTTTTTTTCAGTCTGATGCGAGTCGATCGGCGCACCTATTCTATCAACGCTTTCGGAAAAATGAAATTCTTCATAAGCTTCAAATAGTAGTTACAGTTTCATTTGAATACATGAAAAACAAAGCAACACCGTTATCTCAATCTCTTATCAACCAAATTGCCTTAGCATAAATTGAAATAGTAGAGCATGTCTGTTAACATTTTTGGAGATCAAGTCACTGAAGAAAGAGCAGAAAATGCTAGACTTTCATCATTTGTTGGTGCAATTGCCGTCGGTGATTTAGTTAAATCCACTCTTGGGCCTAAAGGTATGGACAAACTTCTCACCTCTGCATCCACGGGTGAGGCTTTAGTGACTAATGATGGTGCTACCATTCTCAAATCTATTCCATTTGATAATCCAGCGGCGAAGGTTTTAGTTAATATTGCAAAAGTGCAAGATGATGAAGTTGGTGATGGTACAACTTCTGTAACTGTTTTAGCGTCAGAATTGTTGAGAGAAGCAGAAAAACTGGTTGACCAAAAAATCCACCCACAAACTATTATTGAAGGATATAGGATTGCTTCAAAAGTTGCTCTCCAGAAACTTGAATCCCTAGCTGTCAACAATGCAGACGATTCCGACAAATTTAGAAATGATTTGGTTAACATTGCAAAGACAACACTATCTTCCAAAATTCTTTCTCAAGATAAAGAATATTTTGCAAACTTGGCAGTCGATGCTATTTTGAGACTGAAAGGTTCAACTAATTTAGACCATATACAAATTATAAAGAAGGCAGGAGGAAAATTATCCGATTCATTCCTTGATGAAGGATTTATCTTGGACAAACGATTTGGTGTTGGGCAACCAAAGAAAATTGAGAACGTGAAAATTTTAATTGCTAATACGCCAATGGATACTGATAAGGTCAAAATTTTTGGTGCTAAATTTAAGGTTGATTCTACAGCAAAATTGGCAGAATTAGAAAGAGCAGAAAGGGAGAAAATGAAGGCAAAGGTTGAGAAAATTAAAAAGTTTGGTGTGAACTGTTTCGTTAATAGACAATTGATTTATGATTGGCCAGAACAATTGTTTACAGATTGCGGAATAAATTCTATTGAACATGCAGATTTCGATGGTGTCGAAAGGTTAGCTTTAGTTACCGGCGGTGAAGTTGTTTCCACGTTTGATGATCCAACAGGTATCAAGGTTGGACATTGTGATTCGATTGAGGAAATCATTATTGGTGAAGATATTATGACTAAATTTTCAGGTGTGGCAAAAGGTCAAGCATGTACCATAGTTCTAAGAGGTGCTACTGAACAGTTGTTAGATGAGGCAGAAAGGTCCCTGCATGACGCGTTATCTGTATTATCTCAAACTACTGTTGAAACAAGAACTGTTCTAGGTGGTGGATGCTCAGAAATCAATATGTCCAAAGCCGTAGATCAGGCAGCACAAAATGAATCTGGTAAAAAATCATTAGCTGTAGAAGCATTTGCTAGAGCATTAAGACAGCTTCCAACTATTTTAGCGGACAATGCAGGTTTTGATTCCAGCGAGTTAGTTACCAGATTGAGGTCTTCAGTCTATAATGGATTAATAACATCAGGTCTAGATTTGAACAAAGGTGATATTGGCGATATGAGAGAGTTAGGAATCGTAGAAAGTTATAAGCTTAAATATGCAGTTGTTTCTTCTGCATCAGAAGCTGCTGAAGTGTTATTAAGAGTTGATAACATTATAAGAGCAAAACCAAGAACTGCAGATAGAAATATGCATCATTAATCAAACATCATATAATAGTCTAATAAATAAGCTTTCAATGTTTTCTAAGTAATTTTCTTTTACAGTATTATAACGTAATATAAACAAAGTTCATCAAACAAAATTAGTAACAATATACTTCAACCTCATCATATTCATATTTGTTGTTTTGTTTTCGACCGATCATTTTCCTCTTCCTCTATTTCGTCGTCTAATTGAAAGCCATCAGTGTTGGACTGAGATTTCGCCCTTTCTTGTTTGAGTTGTGCATCAAGATCCGCTTGACCGTCATCAAACGGGTCCTCAAGTTGATTGACATCATCGAATGGATTTTCTGAAGTTTTATGATTCGTTTGTGGCTGTTCAAATGGATTGGTATTACCATTACTTTCCAAACTTCTCAAATCATCAAATTCGAAATCGTTATCATATTGTTCGAGATCCATTGCAGCTGCTGTAGGAGCTGCACCTGCAGCAGAGCTTGGGACTTGAGTTGACGCAGCAAGAAGATATGAAGTATCAGTTGGCCTGTAAATAATTGCAATTCCAATAAAGACAATGAAATAGACACAAGCTGGCCAAAAAGTTATCAAGACATCGTTTATTTTCCAGAATCTTTCAATAGATTCTGTTAAATTATCATTGAAAATCAAAATGTTTGAAATCACAAATCCAAATATAAGTAACAACACGGACGCAAAAATCAATCTGAAAAGACTTCTATACATTTTTAGTTTCACAATTTGTTTATTTTCAATCAAACTTTGGGTTGTATTTCTTAATGAAGTCAAGATCCAAACATAAATACCCATAAACACAGCAACTAACGGAACAGAGAATGCTATCAAAATCCAAGAATCGGCGTCAAATTTATCACTGGCCCTGGAAGTATCAGTAGTAGATGCTGTAGGTTGGGTTTGAGATGTATGATAAGATAACCATGCAACTACTGCAGAAAGGATAAAATGAACACCACATATAATTTTGCATACATTCATCAACCGTCTTGGTAATTTTGGATGGACAATACCGTAACCCAAAGAAATAATCAATAGTAAAAACAATGAAAACGAAATTTTGAAAGCATTTAAGATACTGATAACAACAGTATAAAATTGAATACCGGCTGGTAGAGGATATTTTTTATTATTATTTTGAATTTCATATAAGGACCAAGTCAAAATATCTTCGATTGTTAAAAAGACAAAAAAGCCTGCTAAATACTTTTGAAGAAGTAAAAGCTCTGATCTGTGTTTGAAAATTGGAAAGAGATAAACACAAAGACAGACTGCGTAAATAACAGCCAATAGCCCATATAGTGAAAGGAGAGGGATTTGGGATGCTGGGAGATTACCAAAAGCATTATGAAAATTGACAATGAGATCAAAGTTATTAGGTTCACCATTGTATGGTGGATTGATAGCAGCAATACAGTAGTAACCAGTACTAGGAACAAGGTAACTGAAATCGTTCGTGCCTAGATCTGTAAGAACGGCTGTTTTGATCGGAGCATATGTTGGAACATCATCATTGACCAAAAATTGATATAATTGACTAGAATCGCACAATCCCTCATTGACTAGAGTCTCGTCACAAACGTAACGTCTTTGACCTTCTGGGGTAACCACACCTAGAGCTTCAATATCTTGATATTCAAAGATCACAATTGCCAACGATGCGTTTCCGGTTTCGGGATTTGCGGCATCGTATTTCTTCAAATCAACTTTAATAAATGGCTCTACTGGTCCTCCCCAATCAACCTTACTGTACATTCCAGTACAGTATTCAGCTGACTTTCCAGTAAGTTTGATTTTTTGAGCTGAGACAGTTGAAAAGACTGTGCAAAGCCAGAGTAACACACCAAATCTAAATACAGCCCTCATGTGTTCTGCAATGGTTATTCAATGGAATGCCAGGAAACCAGTGTAGCACTTACCAGAGACTCTCTGCAATAGGAGTTTAAGCATAAGCCTCAGATAACTCGGGAATATCAGTAGAAGTGCCTAGCTGGCGGAGTGGTGTTTTTCGCGAAGGCGAACTGAGGGCGGTTGATCTCAGAGGAAGGCGGAGAGTTACCGCTAGGGCAAATTTTCTTTCCCGCATCTTGTGGAAATCGGACTCTGCGAGGCTTCTCTGCCGTGTAGGCGGAGAAATATTCAAAAGAAACTTGAACTCGACCCAAGTTTGATGCAGCATTAAGTTCTTTTCAAAATACAAAGTCAAATATGTTGAGCAGTTTATCAAGAAAAGCCGTTCTGTGTTCAAATATCAGAAGGTTTGCAACAGCTGCTGATCTCAGGAGTTTGAAAAAGTATCCCATCGGAGCTGAAATTCACGGGTTCGAAATCAAGAGAGCCGAACAGGTTCCAGAATTCAACTTAACTGCTGTAGCTCTGAAACATTTGAGAACAGGTGCTGAGCATCTGCATATTGACCGTGAGGATAACAATAACGTCTTCAGTCTTATTTTCAAAACTAACACCCCGAACAGCAGTGGATTACCTCACATTTTAGAGCATACTACTCTATGCGGATCAGAGAAATATCCTGTTAGAGATCCGTTTTTCAAGATGTTGAATAGAAGTTTATCGAACTTTATGAATGCGATGACAGGTCATGATTACACGTTCTATCCCTTTGCCACCACCAACCGCAAGGACTTCGACAATTTGATGGATATATACTTGGACGCAACTTTGCATCCATTGTTAACCTCTGAGGATTTTTACCAAGAAGGTTGGAGGTTAGAACATGAAGATACTAAGGATAAGTCATCGCCTTTGATTTTTAAAGGTGTTGTTTACAATGAAATGAAAGGACAAGTTTCTGATTCTTCATATTATTTTTGGATCAAGTTCCAGGAATCAATCTATCCATCTTTGAACAACGCTGGTGGAGATCCTACCAAGATTACCTCTCTCGACCATCAGGATTTGATCGATTTCCATGCTGCATGTTACCACCCATCCAATGCAAGAACTTTCACTTACGGTAACAAACCATTGGCAGAACATTTAGAGAAGCTTAACAAGGCATTCATCACTTTTGGCAAAAGACCTCAAAAGAATGTTTTGAAACAACCTCTTGATTATACCGAAAATACTTTTGTCACTGTGCAAGGTCCTACTGATCCTATGTTACCAGTTGATTCACAGTATAAATCTTCAATCACCTGGAAATGGGGAAAACCTACTGACATCTACGAAACCTTTTTACTGAAAATGTTATCTTCCTTATTGATGGATGGACATTCTGCTCCTTTATATCAAGAACTTATTGAATCAGGTTATGGTACCGATTTTGCAGTGAACTCCGGTGCAGATTCTATTTCTGCAGTCAATCTCTTTACCATTGGACTTAACGGCTTAACTAAAGATAAGTCTAATAGTTTACAAGAAAAGGTATTTGAAGTTCTAAACAAAGTAAAAGAAGAAGGTTTTCCTGATGTCAAAGTTCAAGCGATGATTCATCAACTGGAATTGAGTAGAAAAGTTGAAAATGCATCATTTGGTTTAAGTGTTTTGAGCTCTCTGGTCCCAAACTGGGTAAGTAATGTGGATCCAATAGATTCTCTTAAATGGGATAGCATTGTTTCCAAATTCAAGGATGAATATAAACAAAACGGTGACTTAGTTTTCAAGAATCTTTTGGAAAATATTTTGAGACAACCTTACTTCAAATACACCATGGAACCAAATGAAACATTACCTGAACAGTTAAAGGAGGAGGAAGAATCAAGACTGGCCATCAAAGTGCAAAATTTAAGCGATGATGACAAAGATATTGTTTACAAGCGTGGTTTGAAGTTATTAGAGAAGCAAGAAGAACAGGAAGATCTTTCCTGTCTGCCGACTGTTCATGTTAGTGATATTGATAGAGAAACACGTTTTCTGAAAATCAATAATAAAATCACTAAAGAGGTTCCTATTCAATCTAGACTTTCCCCAAAAACTAATGGTTTAACATATTTCAGGGGTGTGAAATGTATCAAGGCCACTGAACTTGAAACTGACTTAATAAAATTTTTACCACTTTTTGCAAATTGTCTTATAAACCTTGGTACTAAGAATAAGTCTATGGCTGATCTAGAAAATGAAATCAAGCTTTATACTGGAGGTTTAAATTCGAATTTTTTCACTCATGCAGATCCTTATGATACTGATAAAGTTTATCTTAAATTTGGATTGAGTGGTGTTTCACTAAATGCTGATTTTGAGAGAATGTTATCACTGTGGCAGCAGCTTCTTCTTGAAACAGATTTCAAAAACGTTTCAAAGTTAAGTACTTTGATCAAAAGCTGTACTGCAGATAACATGAGTGATATTGTCAGTAGTGGACACAGTTATGCCAGATCCAAGGCTGCTTCCAAGATATCACCAGTCGGTAAAATTCAAGAGCTACTTGGTGGTATTGCAAATATCCATTTCTTGAATGAATTGGCGAAGCACGAAGCTGACGGTTTGTTGGAGGAGAAAGTTATACCTAATCTTGAGAAAATTCAACAAGTTTTATTGAATGGCTGTGCTATGCAGTATAATATTACAACTTCAAAGGATGCAATAAATGAGCAAGAATCTCAGTTGCTCAAATTTAATGAAAAAATTAAGTTTGGCTCGACTTTCAGCAGAACTCCTTACGATATTGCTATTGGTAGTACTGAGACAATAAAAAATGAATTTATCAAGATTCCATCGCATGTAGGATTTGCTTCTACCGCGATTAAGACACCATCATACAGCTCAACAGAATCAGCTTCCTTGCAGATTCTTTCCCAGTTGTTAACATTCCGTTATTTACATAGTGAGATTCGTGAAAAGGGTGGTGCATATGGAGGTGGAGCAAGCCTGGATGCATTAAATGGTACATTTTCTTATTATTCTTATAGAGACCCTAAACCGGTCCACTCCCTTGACGTATTTGATGATGCAGTAGAAATTAATGCAAAGAATATTGCTGAAGGTATTGTGACTGACGAAGATCTTGAGCAAGCAAAACTCACCATCTTTCAAAGGATTGAAGCGCCTAAAAGTGTTAGAGAAGATGGAATGAGTTTGTTCAACTTTGATATTGATGATGATTTAAGACAAGAACGTAGATATGCCTTGCTTGATTGTACTTTAGATGATGTATTACAAGCGGGACAAAAACATTTAGCTGAAGGCAATCAAAAGAGTAAAGTTATTATTGGACATGAAACTGAGGAGATTGAAAATCCTGAAAAGTGGGAAATTAAAGAACTCAATTAAGTTGGAATTGCATCTATCACATTCCAAGTTTGTTTCTCATAATTTTCAAAACCTTGAATAACCTCTTTGCTCCATCAAAAAAATTCAATGCGTTAGAAGTTCATGAGTAGAAGTCTCAATGATCTCAAATAGTTGAGCTCTATACTACAAAATTGCGCAACCGAGTAAAAAATAATTATTAGACTACCCTTGTCATAGAACACGAATGTGTAAATTTTTTTAGAAGACCTGTAAATACTTTCAATAACCGTCGCTGGAAAAAAATACTAATGTTGCACTGAACAGGGAACGGGCTTGTAAGACACAAAACCGTCGGAATCTGGCATGATACTAAATGTTGCGGGATTAATGCATGGAATTATTTTTACTTGCCACAGCCGCAGATGTGTCGTAGGAACTCGGAAACATTTGTAATTGAATCGGCATGACCGGAGCCGACAAACTTGATAGAAAGTCCAGCCAGCAGTTTTTACTAGCTGGATTTCCTGCCGCTGAGTAATGAAGTTTGCCATCACTCGTATCACATCTTAAATAATTATGTTGAAAGCTTTAACGTACTTCAACAGCATCCGTTTGCAGAAACGTTTTCTATTCAACAGTATAAAGGATTGTTGCATGTTAATATTAAGTGAATACTATAGAAAGTCTGGCCATGATAATACCTTTGTTGTCAGAAGCATGTATTACATGGTGTACATGCCAAGCGACCACTTTGTAATCGTAAACCGAAGCGTGTGACGCGCTTTATGACTGCCATTTTAAAATATTGCTGTACTGGGGGACTTATCATGAATATGTTATTTTTGGTATGAATTTGTGTTTATATGTCAATAGTCTATATCTATACTCTCATCACCTAGAATGTGATGTTTAGACCTTGTGCAATACATTTGTTGAAAGTCTGGGCCCACGAACTCTCAAGACCAATCTTTACATTGAATACTATCATGTAACAGTGGACCATCTCCGCGCCGGCGAAAGGAGATTTTTGCGTAAGGGTCTGACCAATAAGGTGATCCGCGATGAGGCTAATTGTAAACAGTAATAACGGCTCTCGTAAACAAGGGTGGACAAAGTTTAATTTTTCAGTTTACGCGACAATAAAATGTGTTGCGTTTGAATTATGATGAAGATTTATAACTAACAAAAACAACACTACTGTGCCTTCAATATAAAAACAGACATCAATTGTAAGAAGTGAGAACCAAAATAACAATATCGATAGAAAAAAGTGAACTTGAAGGATTTCACATGATGTCCAGACTACCAGAATCAAATTTTAAGATTTTAAATTTTGTGAAAAATAGAAAGCCAAAAAGTTTTTTTGAAATTTGAACCTAATCCAATTTTCAAGACAAAGTTTCTTTTTGAGGTCAAATTATAAAAAAGGTATATTTAAACACAGGATGTGCCATACAATATAAAGCATCAAATAGCGTGGTCAATGAGAACCATTGCAGCAAAGGCCCCAATTTATTTGATGAAAACCACTACAACAAAACTATGAGGAGCTTATAGTAACTTTGTTGTTTATCTATTCTTCCTTTACAACCTATCCCCTTCCTCAAAAAATGTAAACAAAGTCGCTTTGAGTTGAAGAAAAGCTTATTCATAATCAAGTATGATTATCTGTTCGGAAGTAACAAATATTCATCACTGCAAAGGAAAGTACATGCCAAAGTTAGTTAAAGTTTTATTACCATGTCAAGTAATTTGTTTTGCTCATACGAATGCATAACAGTTTGAAATGTCTAGACATAGCCCAAAGCAAAAAAAAAAAAGAATGTACCTAGTTAGGGAAAAATTGTTAAGATTTTACCAGCATCTAGATCAGCAAAAACCACAGAACCCTTGTATTGCCGCATCTCTGAACTACCGATGATTGCTGTATAAATTAACTCTAATAATAGTGCTTGTAGCATAGCCATGTTCTGCAGACATTATCCTTATGTACCCTTTGCCTAATTAGGATAAATGATGCAAATCAGCCACGGAATAACAGAAGCCTTACCAACTCCCTGTATGTACTTAAAGTATTTACTGCACTATACTCAGCATGAGGTAAAACTATATATCTAGTCAAATCGTACACTGTTATCCCCAAAGAATAGTGAGCTCATCAATCTTAGAGATGTAAGTTTCACCGGCTGTAAAACTGAAAATCAATCCCGGTGCTTCAGGTATAATATTTCGAGAACAAAAAGATCGTAAAAAACCGGGTATAAATTTTACAAAAATGTGCGCGACATTTTGCAAAATCAACTGATTTAAATGTACATCTAATGCAGGACAATAAGATACTCTGTACGAAATTGAAATTATCTTCTGTATAGAATAGCTGTAATAAGATATTCGGTAGATGGAAAACTGTCGATTACAGACTTTTGTATAAAATAACTATAATAAGATATTCCTTAGATGACAATGGGTGAAGGACCGTCATGATCAAAGATAATCCTCTCGAGCTATTAAAACAACTTACTAGATACCGAAGGTGTTCTGAAGCTCAGTAGTAAATTTCAGTTGACAAGCCAAACTCGTTATTCTGCCTGATGCAATGTCAAAGAACGGTAGATATTAGTCAAAGTCGCAACTCACCGTTTATAACTGCCGCACAATGATCTGCAAATGGGCTAAGCGACTCGCATCATCTGTAGACTAAATCATTTTCAACGAATGTTGAAAAATTTTGTGCCTCAATGTTGTTGAATAGCTGTATGGTTGTTTAAGTTGGTTACTCATTCAATATATTTCGTCAAAATCTCTGTAGCTAAGGGCCTGTAACATGGTACTGTATTATGTAATGAATTCAGTCACGTAAAGTATGTAGGTATAGGCAAGCGGAGTGAGATACTGAGTTATTACACCGATTTTAGTATTCCGGATTGGGTAATTGATAGGTGCAGAATGTAAAAATTGTGGTGGCCCCTACTATACGCGGTAAACGCGATTACGAACCTCAAATTTAATTTCTGTATGCAAAGTGGATTGTTGTATGCACGGAATTTCCGCTTATAAAAAATTCGAAACGTAAAGAAAATTTTTGCCGCATTAGCTGCGCGTATTACGCATGACCACTGTTAAGATACCGTGTAATGATCTGCGAGTCTTTAAAGCAAGCGGGAAGGAATAAAAAACTACCCGCAGGTTGATCATTTTTTGAAATGTCACCTTCTATTGTTGTATTTTTGGGTATGACAATTTTTTCTTTTTGATTTCAGATAAGAGTTTAGTTTTTAAAGAACTAGTTCCCACCCTCCCAACTTACTCGAGTGTTGGCTCACCTAATAAACATTACCTTTCTTCTTATTTACTCAACACATATTATATCAACAAGCTATACCAATATTTATATCATGAATGCATACAAGATTTACATGATTGCAATCGTCTTCCTCTCCCAGCTCATAAATGGTGCAATCATTTCACCTATCCAAGGTGTTGTTGGAGGTGAAAGTAAAGGTCAAACGCCAATGCCATATGAGATCAAACCATTATCAACCATAGACAGCGGTGAGTCTTCGCCTGAAACCGTTCTTGCAGTTTCATCAATCCCACTTGTGTCAGCAACTGCAACCGCACCAGTGATATCAGCTGTGCCAACTACATCAGCTGTAGCAACTCCAATCAAATTTGAAAATGCTTCATCAACTACCAGGTTTGCCATCAATAACGATCTATTTATCGTTTCTGGCGTAGTATCAGCGTTATTCCTGATATGATTGTACTTTGGAATAGTTTGATACATTCCATTAAAACATATTCATTTGCATTTTTTTTTCGGTTTTTACATTTTATAGACAACAGCTTTTTTTCTCTTTTTCAGCAGGCCCAGCTAGGTCATATATAAACTTTACACACTTTATAGAGCTTTAAACTTATTACTTTTTATACGAGTATATCCGCTTTAAAGCGTAATTAACACATGTTAGAAAGGGTTTTGTAGGCGATTAACTGGCGTTGGTAGACAGAAGTTGATCAAGCTACGGTGATGACATTTCAAGATAGGTACGCACAGTACTCTCCATGATAAGCAGACTAGAGATAGGACAACTTGATAATCCCTGCTACTGAAGACACCATCTTTTCACAGCTATTAATTAATCTCCACGTGCTAACCTTGGTAAATAAGACGTTTGCCAGAGGAGATGACGGGGTGTGCGTAACAATAGAAAAGGTATTTGAAGGGTTACTGCATGCAGGTAAATGCATTCACAAGGACCAGAGAATACGAAAGAGGAAAAGAAAGGAGTAAAGAAGAGAAAAGTGGGGAAAAGCAAGAAACTGCGACAAAGAGATAATCCTGCAATGGAGCCCAGCAATCTAAAATCCAAACGATATCATATTCTATTGACAAAACAATAACAACGACTTTGTGTTAACAAGAGAATACAATCGCAACGATAGCATGTTGCTGGAGGAGTTTAGATGTTGGGCCAGCACTTGCTAACCACTTGCTGCAACAACGTCTCAGAAAAGTAAAAATTATAATGTTCGTGTGAGGTGAAGGTGAAAAATAATTCTCAACAACAACGGCAAAGTGGGCTCAAGCACAAGAACACGTGCACAGCGAAGGAAAGCGCGTTTCATTCGATTGTTTACCTCTGCATGCCGCGACAGGTCTGAAATTTCGCGCCGTAACGTTTGCGCGCGCGAGAGCCTCGGGGAAGAGGGGGTTGTGAGACGTGTTCCAATGCAACGATTGGTGGCTGTCCTGCCCAGCCCCATCAGCGGTGAGGATGGGGATGTTGGAGAAGCTTCATGCAGAGAAATCACTGGTTGTTTCTGTAAGCACAGCGGTGTGCATAGTTTACATGCATAGACGATGGAGACAGTCAAAGGAGTGTCTACGGCGGCCCCCAGCCAGTGGCAGCTATTTTGAACCCCGGGGGCGATCGCGGAACGATAGGATGGTTAGCCGTTGCTGTGAGTGCCGCGTAGCCGAGGAAGGCTGACCCATAATTCTCGGAATCTGCGGTAGTTGCCATTCTGAAATTAGATGAGACCATAGTGTTTAGCAACCAGACATTCTTGCCGCAATAACGTGAACAGGTTATGCCCGGTGTTTACCAGTTAGTAATTTCCAATGTGCTGACACGTGATATCGATGTAAGTGACTAAAAGTAGATAATGATGCGTAAGATTCAGTGCAACGGTTACAAGTAATCAGGCAAGGCTTGCAGATTTGAAACAATGTTAGGCGGGACAGAACTCAATAGGCACAACGGAATTTCTATCAACTTCTATCAAGAAAGTCCACACTCGGCTGGTTTCCTTGCAACTTAGTGTGAATTGGTTTAGTCTAAATTCTTTAGTACCACTCTCACGGCCACACATAATAGTGTCGACCAGGTTGAAACTTATTATCATCGATTATTTAAAGTTCTTCTTGTAGTGGTGAGGGACAGGCAAAATTCGATTGTTTACAAAAGTAGAGTTACTTGGGACACTGAGTGTTGTTGCCTTGTACCGGGCGCAAAATTTACCTTCTCGATAGGGTCCACTGTCTCCACCGTTGCGCCTACGTGGGTGACAGCGACCACATCATCTGAATCGCCGAACAACCCTAGGCTCCAAACTTACATGTGATCTTATGTAATACATGATCAGTAGTGTTAAAAAGTTAGCACACTTCTGTGATGCAACAATGTTCCCAAGATTGGTGATGAGATAATTTAGCAGATATGCACAGATGCACAACCTGAGATTTTACGGTGCTGTAAGAGATCACACTGTGGGCCGTTTTGTTTTACCTTACGGGTCCCTGACTCAGCTGGGCCGGGCACGAAGGCGTGATTTCTACCGAGGCCAAACCCCGTACCCCCGATTCCTAGTTGGGTGTTTCGCCAGATATTCGGTCCCCGTGGCCGCGGGCCTGTTTGCAGATCATAATATTTCCATGCAGACGCATGACGCAGCCGAAGGGGGGCGCCGCTCGGCACGAAGTGGTGTCCCTGGGTCCCCCCAGGCGGCATCCGAGCGGCTCCGGGCACGCCAGGGAACAACCGCGAAGGCGCCAGAGAACATTTTTGCGACCTGCAGGACTTCTTGCCGCATTTGTTATGCCGCTGTGCAGATCCGAGGATCTAAGCCTCGCTAAATTCATCGGTGCAGGTCGAAAGGGATGGAACAACGAAATTTTGAACGCACCTCAACAAACAAAATTTTTCTTTGGTCGTGACAGGCTGATGCTTTTCCTCTTTGCCGTTCATGCTGGTTTCAGTGCATGAGAATTTGTTGATTGTTTACTGCTGAAATTAATGTTAGCTCCTGCATGCACCGACCACACCGGCCTTACCCGAAATGAGTAAATTGGATTATTCTCAATTGATCATCCTTCTTCATTTATATTCACACGCAAATCCACTTTCCTTCTCTCATCTTCCCCAAATGACTTTCACTTTAGTTTAATGTTTAAGATATTTTCTTCTTTTACTCTCTCCCCTTTACTTCCTTTCCCTTTCCCTTCCCCTTCCCCTAACCTTGTTGTACTTTGTAAATTTTTTTCCGGTTTTTTTTCACTTCCTTTTTCCTCCTTTTATTTCTTCAAAACCAAAACGCTCATAAACTATATCCTCTTCCTTAACTCACATACCCACAGATATCAATTATGACGAGGAAAAAGATACTATTGCGTTCACTTCTAATACTACTACTGCAAACCATAACTGTTTTGGCAGAGCATTTTCCAACACATACGGGACCACCACTAAACCTTCCAGTGGTATCAACTGTGGCGACAGCTGCAAGTTTGTGTTCTTTAAGTACATTTCACAGATATAATTGGCCATCTGCACATGCAACTTTCGATCCTGTCGTTAAAAAACTTGAAGGTGACAACTTGTATGAAGCAACCATACATTTCAATGGTGTCCATTGTGAAGAATTTGAAGATACTTGGGAAATGAAACTTATAGGTGTTCAAAGTCATAATGTTTTATTTTCTGGAAATAATCCTGATACAAAGGGCCAACATACAAACGGCTGTCATTGGGAGACCCCTTTCGCGTTTCATGCCAGATATGATAAAGAAAATAATAGATATTGTATGGATGGTGGTCAAATTCAATATGATTGGACTTCAGATTCTAAATATAACAGTTTAGACTACTCTTTTGGTTGTGGTTCTGGTGGTCAGTTTGATTTATCTGCACTATGTTGGGATGCTGATGATCAACCCCACGATGATCAGAACAGTAGTAGCGACCATGACAACCATAATGACAATAATAATAATAACAATAATAATAACAATAATAATAACAATAATAATAATAACAATAATAATAATAACAATAATAATAATAACAATAATAATAATAATGACAATAATAAAAACAATTATGATGATAATAGGAACATAAATGATCCACCTTGTAAGAGCAATGAATGGGATGCATGCACAGCTGACTCTGACTGCTGTAATACAATGTATTGCGGTAACCAAGGTGGATGGTCACATTGTCAACACGGCTCCCCAAATAATAAGCCAACACCGGTACCAGTTGCTGATAACTGCAAATCCCATGACTACGATGGTTGTACTGCTGATTCTGAATGTTGCGAAGGTATGTATTGTGGATTCGAGGGAGGATGGTCCCACTGCCAAACCGGAACCAGAACCACCTCTTCTTCCTCCTCCTCCTCCACCACCACTCAAGCTAACTGCAAATCCCATGACTACGATGGTTGTACTGCTGATTCTGAATGTTGCGAAGGTATGTATTGTGGATTCGAGGGAGGATGGTCCCACTGCCAAACCGGAACCAGAACCACCTCTTCTTCCTCCTCCTCCTCCACCACCACTCAAGCTAACTGCAAATCCCATGACTACGATGGTTGTACTGCTGATTCTGAATGTTGCGAAGGTATGTATTGTGGATTCGAGGGAGGATGGTCTCACTGTCAAACGGGAACCAGAGCTACATCATCGACATCTTCAGTTTGTTCCAATAATGATTGGGACGTTTGTACTGCTGATTCAGATTGTTGTGCTTCGTTTTATTGCCGTAATGACCGTGGGTACCAACATTGTGTCCCTCTCAATGGTTCTACCAGAAGCTCAAAGACTACAACCACTACTAGAACCCACAGATTATGTGCAACTGCTTATGCTGGATGTAAAGTCGATAATGACTGCTGTCAGGGTAATGTTTGTAATACAGAAAACCCTTATCATGTTTACTGTTCTCCTGTTCCTGGTATATGCTCAACTGCTTATCAACTATGTACTGATGATACTGATTGCTGTGAAAATTTAGATTGTATTTCAACCAACATGGGATATATTCATTGTGATACTCCAAGAACAGATGATGTTTTCTTAACCGTTTCCTACTTCCCAACTCCAGATCCGACAATTGGTAGCTCATCCAGCTCATCCAGCTCATCCAGCTCATCCAGCTCATCCAGCTCATCCAGCTCATCCAGCTCATCCAGCTCATCCAGCTCATCCAGCTCATCCAGCTCATCCAGCTCATCCAGTCTCTCTTTCTCATATACATCGACTACGCTAGAGACTCGTACACGTCAGAACTCTAGTCCAGCACCAATTCCAACGTCAAATAGGTCTTTTAGCTTTCCGTCGACTTACTCATCATTAACTGCTGGATCAAGCTCTAACTCTGGTGTTTCAAGCTCCCTTGCCGCATTATCCTCAACACGTTCTAGAAGCACTTCACAATCATCATCTTCAATGTTACCTGTTTCGAGCTCAATCTCTAGTCAAAAGTTACCACCATCCGAGTCTTCAACAAAGTTTTCATCTAGTTCCACTCTGAGGACAGTATTGGTATCATCAAAATCAAACTCAGGCACATCTTCATACTCATTGGCTCGAACTTCGTCTAAGGAATTTCCTATTTCGTCAATCAGTGGTAATAATGGTTTAGAAACTGAAGTTCCTTCTTCTATAATATCGACTAGGTCTTCAGTAAGTAGCAAATCAAAATCAGTTGCCTCACCAGTGGATCCAACAAAGCAAACACATTCATCATTATCATCAAGTAGGACCTTTGAAATTTCTTCAGACTCTAAAAACAATTCCTACAGTGCATCTTCTTTCAGTACATCTTCTTTTAAATCTCGAAAACCAATAAAGAGTATCGGTGATATCATTGGAGGTGAAACTAATTTTGGTTCTGATGCATTGAGTCGTATTTCAACAACACCAAGTTCTTTCTCTAAATCATCACAATCCACCGCTTCTGATTCTCATTCTGTGAAAGCATCCTCTGCAGTTTCATCTGGTAGATCATCTTCTGCAGTTTCATCTGGTAGATCATCTGCTGCAGTGTCATCTGACCCTGCTAGATCATCTTCTGCAGTTTCATCTGGTAGATCATCTTCTGCAGTTTCATCTGGTAGATCATCCTCTGCAGTTTCATCTGTTAGATCATCCTCTGCAGTTTCATCTGTTAGATCATCTGCTTCAGTCTCATCTGATCCAGCTAAATCATCTTCAGCAGTTTCATCTGGTAGATCATCTTCTGCAGTCTCACCTGACCCAGCTAGATTATCCTCTGCAGTCTCATCTGACCCAGCTAAATCATCTGCTGCAGTTTCATCTGGTAGATCATCCTCTGCAGTTTCATCTGGTAGATCATCCACTGCAGTCTCATCTGACCCAGCTAGATCATCTTCTGCAGTCTCATCTGGTAGATCATCTGCTGCAGTCTCATCTGGTAAATCATCCTCTGCAGTTTCATCTGTTAGATCATCTGCTGCAATCTCATCTGACCCATCTAGATCATCCTCTGCAGTCTCATCTGACCCAGCTAAATCATCTTCTGCAGTTTCATCTGTTAGATCATCTGCTGCAATCTCATCTGACCCATCTAGATCATCTTCTGCAGTCTCATCTGGTAGATCATCTGCGGTTTCTTCACGTGACCCAACTGAACTAACTAGATCTACGCCAACTCAACCATCATCAGCCAAGTCATCTGACCCAGCTAGATCATCTTCTGCAGTCTCATCTGGTAGATCATCTGCTGCAGTCTCATCTGACCCAGCTAAATCATCTTCTGCAGTTTCCTCTGGTAGATCATCTGCGGTTTCTTCACGTGACCCAACTGAACTAACTAGATCTACGCCAACTCAACCATCATCAGCCAAGTCATCTGGCCCAGCTAGATCATCTTCTGCAGTTTCATCTGTTAGATCATCCTCTGCAGTTTCATCTGTTAGATCATCCTCTGCAATTTCATCTGTTAGATCATCTGCTTCAGTTTCATCTGATCCAGCTAAATCATCTTCTGCAGTTTCATCTGTTAGATCATCTGCTGCAATCTCATCTGACCCATCTAGATCATCTTCTGCAGTTTCATCTGGTAGATCATCTGCTACTGTCTCATCTGGTAGATCATCTGCGATTTCTTCACTTGACCCAACTGAACTAACTAGATCTACGCCAACTCAACCATCATCAGTCAAGTCATCTGACCCAGCTAGATCATCCTCTGCAGTTTCATCTGTTAGATCATCTTCTGCAATTTCATCTGTTAGATCATCTGCTTCAGTTTCATCTGATCCAGCTAAATCATCTTCTGCAGTTTCATCTGTTAGATCATCTGCTGCAATCTCATCTGACCCATCTAGATCATCTTCTGCAGTTTCATCTGGTAGATCATCTGCTACTGTCTCATCTGGTAGATCATCTGCGATTTCTTCACTTGACCCAACTGAACTAACTAGATCTACGCCAACTCAACCATCATCAGTCAAGTCATCTGACCCAGCTAGATCATCCTCTGCAGTTTCATCTGTTAGATCATCTTCTGCAATTTCATCTGTTAGATCATCTGCTTCAGTTTCATCTGATCCAGCTAAATCATCTTCTGCAGTTTCATCTGTTAGATCATCTGCTGCAATCTCATCTGACCCATCTAGATCATCTTCTGCAGTCTCATCTGGTAGATCATCTGCTACTGTCTCATCTGGTAGATCATCTGCTACTGTCTCATCTGGTAGATCATCTGCGATTTCTTCACTTGACCCAACTGAACTAACTAGATCTACGCCAACTCAACCATCATCAGCCAAGTCATCTGACCCAGCTAGATCATCCTCTGCAGAGTCATCTGGTAGATCATCTGCTTCAGTTTCATCTGATCCAGCTAAATCATCTTCTGCAGTCTCATCTGGTAGATCATCCACTGCAGTCTCATCTGACCCAGCTAGATCATCTTCTGCAGTCTCATCTGGTAGATCATCCTCTGCAGTTTCATCTGCTAGATCATCTGCGGTTTCTTCACTTGACCCAACTGAACTAACTAGATCTACGCCAACTCAACCATCATCAGTCAATTCATCTGACCCAGCTAAGTCATCCTCTGCAGTTTCATTGGATTCAACTTTCCCAACTATCTCTTACTCTGTGCAGTCCTCATTCTCAAAGAGCCGTGAATCTAAAAGATCATCTTTTAGTCTTGTTCCTGTTGATAATGTCGGCGGTGCCGAAACTTCCTCTTCTATGTCTGGTTCATCAACGTCTCATTCCTACACTTTTTCTAGTCATTCCACTTCATTAACGTCTTCTTATCACTCCACTAGTTCTAGAAGAAAACCTACTTTACCTATCAAGAGTATTGGCGAGATAATTGGTGGTGAAACTAATTTTGGTTCAGATGCTCTGACTTATTTTAGAAGTAGCTCTACCTCTGAATTTTCAACATCAGTTTCTTTGAGTTCAAAGCCTATGATTTCCTCATCATATAGTGTCGTGCCAAGCAACTCTATATACACATCCAGAGGCGTTTCATTATCCGGTTCGAGTGTTTCTAATTCTGATGCACTTCCTACTGCTGTTTCCAGTGGAATTAGTCTGGAGCTACCATCAAGTGTCTCTTCGAATGAACCAGTTAATCTCTCGTCGATGTCTCTTTCTTCGAATATTCAACAGTTCCCTTCAACTGAATCTAATATCAGATTACAATCATCATCCGTTTCAAGTTGGTCAAGTAGATCATCTCTCTTGCCTAACGAAATTGATACACGTCAAACAAGCCTTACAAGTAGCTATGTTTCAAAAGGTCATACTTCCCTTCATCTAAATCCGATAAGTGATATCGTTGGGGGAGAAACAGAGTATTCACAAAGTGTCTATAGTTCGGGCTCTACTTACACAGTTATTGTCACGACGAATGAAATCATTACCACCACAGTTTGTTCCGAAAAGACACAGGCTACTTTAACTACCGTCTCAACTGTTACAAATGGTTTTACAACTGTTTACACAACTGTTGGCACAGTAGTTGAAACTATTCCTTTGGAAACTCTTACCCTAACTCAAGTTATTACTAGCTTAACCACTTGGTGTCCTCTTTCTGATGCATCAGAACTTGAAACATATGCAACTATTGTTTACAAATCTGGTGTCACATATACTGAAGCTGTTACCGAATTGACTACCGGTTTGTCAACTGTTTACAATGAAAAGACACATATTAATATTTCAACTGGTACTACCGTTGTTGATGGTAAAACACGTACATATGTCACTGGCTCTACATCTATCGAAACAGTTCCAGATCAAACAATTACTGTTACAAACGTTATTACCAGGTACACTACATTTTGTCCTGCATCCGATGAAACCACTAAATACACCGGTATCGTTAGCGCTACTTCAGTTGATACGAATGATGCAACTTCCGTTGCAAAGCTTGGTGGAACTGGGTCAACTGTCGTTCCACAGCAAACGGCATCTACCAAGCCTTCCATGTCTGCAGATATCTCTAACTATAATAGTGGATCTTCTTCACTAACCATCAATCACCACGTTCTGGCGATTGCTTGCTTTATTTCAACATACATTTTTCTTTGATTTTTCTAACGTTTGAGTTTTATAGATTATGCTAACTTTTATAGATTCCCTTTAATATAGATTTTAAGTTGTTTTTTAAACATTATATCATGTGCCAGTTTATCTTGTTAGCGGATTCTTCAATTCTGCGGTGTTACGAAATTGAATCGTTGCCGCTGCGCCACATTTCCCTTTAAGGGTGTTGTGCAACGTGGCTGAACCAGTTGAGGCTTATCCGTTCTCTCGAATAATCTCGCAAGCCTGGTGCCAGCAGTTTCTCCCCACTCTTGAGGTCATTAAAGGATCGACTGAATTTACTAATATTGAACTATTAACATCTCACCAACCAACATCTTTTTGCTTTCACTACTTTCGTTCCAGTTTTTTATAATTAAAAAGAATTGAATGGGTGATCCTAATGCTAAACCTCAAGTTCCAAAAGGCTGGGTAGCTGTATGGGACGACAAATACAAAGGTATGTATTTCATCTGATTCAGGGATTAACTACAAGTCAGTACAGTATGAAGTTGCAATACTAACATTTAAATCTATCATCAAAAAAATATTTCATTAGAATGGTTTTACGTTGATGAATCAACAGGGAAATCACAATGGGATCCACCTAGAGGCACTGTTATTCCTAATATGCATACACCACCACCATATCCACCACAAAACTCACAAACAGGAGTACCTCCACTACCACAAGGTCAACCAGGACCATACCCTCCACAACAACCATATGGTGGATACCCACCACAACCAATGTATGGACAACCACAGCCATATGGTGGATACCCACCACAACCAATGTATATGCCACAACAACCAATGTATCAACAACAACAAAGCAGATCTAGTGGTATGGGTGGTATGGGTGGTATGCTCGGTGGTGCAGCGCTTGGTACAGTTGGTGGTTTGATGCTTGGATCAGCACTTGCTGACAATAATACTACGTATGTTGAGAATAACTATTATGATGATCCAAGTGGTGGTGGTTTTGATGGTGGAGGATTTGACGGTGGTGATTTTTAGTTTACACTTTTATCGAAATCATGATGTTTTTTACTCTTCAGCTTTATGCTTCTTCATCTTTCATAAAAATTTTCATTATTTATTATTTGTAGTTTTAAAGATAGAAATTTCAAAATAATTTTTAGTAATCTGAGTTAAAGAACGTAGATTGATTTATTTGATGGCTTAGAAACTCAATTAAATCGATAAAAAATCATATTAGATTCTCCTACTTTAGTTTAGTAACAATTTACTTCTAAAATTATTACATTACCTCTTCACATAATTTTTTAAGGCAGTGGAGTTTGAAGTTACTCATTTTCGGGATTTGAGCTATCTAAATCAACTTGTCTTTTTTACACTTTTGAGATAGAAAAGGACACATGCAAAGTTAGCAATTATTGTTAAAAATTTGGATTTCATAAAATATACAAATTTCTTCTTTTTTCTTTTTCTTGTTCAATTTTTTGATGTCTCAAAATAAGGAACTTAAAACGACTAAACATTTCGTTGCTGGATTTTCAGGTGGTTTAACATCAGCTGTATGTTTACAACCACTTGATTTATTGAAAACTAGATTACAACAAAGTAAGGATAGATCTTTAAAGAATGCATTGAATGATATTTCAGGTATAAGAGAACTTTGGAGGGGTACTATACCTAGTGCATTAAGAACATCAATTGGTAGTGCATTATATTTATCAACTTTACATATTTTTAGATCAAATATATCAAAATTGAGGAGAGATCATAATCAACCATTATTTAATGTATCATCAAAATTACCAAAATTATCAGCATATGAGAATATTTTTATTGGTATGATTTCTAGAACATTTGTTGGATTTTTAACAATGCCAATAACAGTTATTAAAATTAGATTTGAATCGAATTTTTATAATTATAAATCAATGAAAGATGCAATTTTCGATATTTATAAGCAAAATGGGATTAAAGGTTTTTTCAAAGGATTTGAAGCAACATGTTTAAGAGATGCACCATATGCTGGTTTATATATATCATTATATGAACAATTAAAATATTTTTTACCAATTTTATTTAAATTGAATTTAAATAATGAAAAGAAGGAACTTGATCATTTATCTTCAAGTTTAATTAATTCAACAAGTGCAATTATATCATCAATTTTTTCAACAACAATTACTGCACCATTTGATACGATAAAGACAAGGATGCAATTAAGTCCTTCAATTTATAAAACATTTATAGGAACTAGTATTAAATTATACAATGAAAATTGGACAACTTTTTTCAATGGATTATCATTAAGGTTGATTAGGAAAGCAGGTAGCGCAGCAATTGCATGGTGCATATATGAAGAGCTTGTTAAATTTTGAAATGAATGAATAAATGAATGAAAATCAAGCTTTTTTTTTATCTCTGTTTATGTAAATAGTTGTTTAATTTAAGATTCATCTAAATTTAATTCGAGCCAATGCTTGTAGCTTGATTGTGGTATTACAAATTCAGGATTTAATTCACTTAATTCATCGAATTTCAACAAACTCAAAGTAGCTAAACCTAAAAATGAATGTAAAGGATCAGGTAATTCATCTTTATCGACTGATTTATTAAAACCACCCATAAAGGAATTTTGTGTTTTATTTAATAAAAAATTTAAAATTAATTTTTCATCAATTAAATAATCAAAATTAATTAATTTAAGTGAATTAATTGTCCAAAAAGCGTAACAAGTATCAGCAAATTTATTAATTCTACCATTAAATCCACCATTATCATTTAAATCGAATACATTATATTCTTCAATTTCAAATTTATTATAATTTATTTGTCTATGAATTAAAAAATCTAAAAGTTTAGTTAAATTACATTCATTTATTGAATTTAACATTTTAAGTGAATCAATTGCACAAAATGTCATACCAGCATGTGATTCATCGTTTGGATTCATACCAAAACCACCATCAAAATTTTGTCTAACTAAAATGAAATTAATTAATTTTGATTTATTGATAGTTGTTGAGAATGAATTATTTTTATTCAAAATTTTCAAAATTGTGATTGCTAACATTGAATATCTTAAATCTAAAGATTTATTATTATTTTCAATCAAGTTATTTTTAAAACCACCATCAAAAGTTTGACATGACATTACAGTATTTAAAATTTTCTTAATTGGAATTTTATTCAAATTATCTTTTAAAATTAGTAAAATTTGTAAAGCAAAGCAAGTTGAAGCTAGTTCAATTGAATTTTTATCATAATTATAAATCAATGAACCACGAAATCCTGCAAAATCATCAGTTTCAATCAAATGTGAATAAATGAATTTTTTAAATGATTCAATTTCAGAATTACTGAAAACTGAATCAATGGATCTGATTAATTCAATTGAAGATAATGAGAAGTAAATTATAGCTAATTTATTACTATCCTCTGATTCAAAAATTGTAGGTAAAATACCTAAGAATCTTTTATGACATTGTATATGTTTATCCTTGTAGAATTGGTTTGTCATGTTCAATTGGGGTGGAGATACTGTGATTTGTGTTAATGCCGGGGAAAAACATGACAAAGCGATGATAAAGTTGGTGTTAGTCACGTGAAGGTGGGAGAAGAGAATGGGAAGATTGGTCACGTGGGGACCAAATATATTAGTAAAGTACAAACTTAGTATAAAATGTAGATAGTAAACAAACAGTCTATCGGAGAGATTGATCTAAATTAATGAATCAAAATTTTCGATAAAATTACGATCGATTTCAATTTGGATACCATTTGATTCGATTAAATTTAAGAAATTGAATAAAATTTTCTTAATTTGTAAAATTGAATCATTATTTAAATTTGAAAATTTGAATATTTCATCATTATCATCATCATTATTATTATTATCGAATGAAATTAGTTTTAAATCTGATAAACAATTAAAACAATCGATTGAAAATTTAGAATTACCAAATGACCAAATATCTAACATATTATTTAAAATAATTAAAATTTCATTTAATGTAAAAGTACCTTTAAATAATGAAATTAAAATATATAATGAAGTGAGTGAATAACGTGAATAGAATATGATTGAATTTGATAAAATTTTCTTATTATTTAATAGTAAATCTTTAATTAAAATTGAATTTTGATAAGTTGCATTTGATATAACTGTAAAATTCTGTAAATTTGGGTTTGGAAATAAATTTGAAGGTTTGAATAGGTTAATTAAAGTGAAGTAGTATTCTTGAGAAATCCAAGCTGCAAAATTTTGTAAATTATTGATAAAATTTGGTAATAAATGGAATTCTTCAGATAATTTGGATAATGAAATTCTACAATCATTATACCAAATATCTGCATCATTCCTTAAATTTGATAAAATTTGGAAATTTTCATCAAATGAATTATCATTATTGGAAATTTTAATAAATAGTTTGGAATGAATTTTAGATTGAATTTTAAATAAATTGATTAAAATATTTGAAATTTTTATTGAAATTTCATCATTTTTAGTAATTGGTAAAGGTAAAGGTACATTAATATTATCAATTTGGAAATTTGGTTGATCGAAAGTTGTTAAAGATAATAAAGAATCTAAATTGAAAATACACCAAAATAGTCTATTTGAATATTCGAGATCAATTAGAGTTAAATTTTGATTTGAATTTGAGTTTAAGTTTAAATTTCTATTTAATTTCCATTTAATAGCATATTTTGATATAAAAGATTGAATAAAGCAAATAATTTCTAAATCAGGAACTGAATTTAAAGAGATTGTAATCAATTGGAATAAAGTTGATATTCTAAGTATTTGAATATTTTTAATTGGGAATAGTTTTCTGTTTAATAAGGTGATGGCTAATGTGAAAGGTATTTTGTTGATGTTGGTATTACTATTATCATCATCATCATTTGAAGTTATTAAAATGGTTGAAATAGTTAGTAGTAACAAGAATTCAATTGAATTAAAATAATCTTCAGGGTTATCGAATGAAGTATCATTATTCCAAATAAGATTATTTGAATTCAATTTTTGTAAATATTTCAACATTTGACTATTATCTACGAAAATAATGAAATTCAATAAATTCTGGAAATTTGATTCCAAAATTGAATAATCTAAATTGAGTTGATTAGAAGATAAATTATCATCGAATAAACCGATTTTCTTGGCAATCAATAACATCAAATCATATTGAATTGAATTGGGGGAAGCAATTTGAAATAGAATATTTATATTAGGGTCTGTAGTGGTAGTAGTGGGGGTGGCAGTGGTAGTGGTAGCACTATTAGTGGATATTTGGGAAGGTCTTGTATTTGAAGTTTGAGGGGTTGGTATATGATAACCACTAGTGAAGGAAAGATTTAAATCAGTTACAAGAGGGGGTATATTATAGACTTGTTTAGGTATGGAGGGTAAATTTGTATTTGCAGTTATTGATTGAAAGAAAGAAGATTTAGGAGGCTGTTGAATTGAAGATATTGAATGACGATAAGTTGAAGGGTTCTGTAGAGAATAAGAGGATAAATTTGTGAATGTTGTTGAAGGTGCTGAAGGTGCTGAAGATAGTAGATTAGTAGAATTGGATGAAGAACTGATAGTTAAAGATTTATTTCGTATTGGAGGTAGTTGAATGTTGGGGGAAGTAGAAGAAAATTGAAATTGGATCGATGGGTTGGGAAGATTGAGAGGTTTGTCATGCACATGGACATGCACATCATTTCCTAAGGTAGAAGATTGGGGTATTGAAAGGGAACTTGAATGTGAGGAAGAATTTGAAGTGGTAGAATTTGTAGTTTTGGTGGTAGCAGCATCATTCGAGCGAATTTTCTTCAAAGTGTGTAAGGTTGAGGCTGGTAAACTTGAACAAGACTTCCGTTTATTTTTACGCTCCACATACTCACAAGATTCATTCTGCTTCTCACAGTTGGCACATTTGGGTAACTCTTTAGAACATTTTTTCTTCAACCTTCGACAGCGTATACAAGCATATTGATTGTAAGTTTTATTGCTGTAAGAGGAAGTTGACGAGTTTATAGACAGTTTGGGCAGTGAAGAGGATATATGGGATGGAGAAGTTTTCGGTGATGGTGACTGTGAGGGAAACGAGGATGGAGAAGGGGATGGAGATGGAGAGGGTGAGGGAGACGGAGATTCGGAGTTAGAGGACGGAGTTGAAGGGATGGAGGATTGCATCTGGAGAGCGGGAGCAGGAGTGGGAGCAGAAGCGGGAGCAGGATCAGGTGCAGTAGAAGGTAGCTGCAGAGCCATGCTCATGGTAACTGAGAGTGAATAGAGAACAGTTGAGGTGCCAAAAATGCGCTAGAAAGCAAGAACGCAGAAAGTATATGTCTGGAAAGTGGAAGTGAGAAAGGGATGTATCTTGAGCCAAGCGAGGTGCGGTTGTGAAATATTCAGGGTCCAGCTGAAACAAAAGGCGGGGAGGTTGTTGGTGGGAGTGGAAAACCTGTGCAGCAGTAACGTCGGGCAACAGGAAGCAGCAGCAGCAGCAGCAGCAGCAGCAGCAGCAGCAGCAGGACGCAGCCTGTGCTCCTGCCAGGGAAGCAGGACCGTAATATAGTATAGTATAAAAGAGGGCAGCAGCACACGTCGGGGCGTCGGACGGCGTCCGTCTAGGCGCTGTCGGCAGCGGGGAAGCGGAGGCCCGTGGCGGTTGGCGGCTGGCGGTTGGCGGCCGGCGGTTGGCGCTAGCGCGTGCAAGGCCGCTCTG
>JANIWQ010000117.1:0-31957 GCA_030555725.1 Pichia sp. yHMH446
TGATTCCACTACGTCGGAGGCGGGCTGTGGAAGTGTTGTGTATTGTATATAAAGTGTATAGTTTCCCCACTGTTGGGAAGGACCTAATGAGAGGTCGTTGGGACAACGAAGAAGTGAGCTAGAGAGACTCTATCTAATTGATTCAATACCAACTACCGCTTCCACGTCCACCACCTAGCTCTACGAGCCTCGCCTACTATTAGTCTTACTCTGATAGTATAGCAATATCTACGTTCAATAACGCTAGCGATCTACTCTCCTAGCGACACTTCCTTTACAATTTTGTAAATCCCTCCGTAGCTCAGTTGGAAGAGCGCGAGACTGTAACGGTTCACTTATAAAATAAGTGTTAAAGACATCTTGAGGTCTCTGGTTCGATCCCGGACGGAGGGAGCTTATTTTTCCATTACTTAATAATTTTTGCATCTATCGTTTGAAAACAGTTATAAGAAGTTTCTCTTTTTCATATTCTTTTATACTTTTATTTTGTGAAGCAAGTAGCTTTGCATCTCTCAATTTTGTAAGTCCGTCAAATTTTGTGACAGTGAAGAAGCTCAAAAGTTTCTTGAATTTTCGAGACTAAATCAGGGAACCTGAATTTTTCAATTATTAAGCTTAGAGCTCATCTTCCTTATACTCACAATCTTCAAATTCTATCTGTTCCATCAAACAATGTCAACTTCACATAGAGCTTTGAATGCTTATCGTGCTGCATTACGTTCTACAAGAATAGCATTTACAAATGATATTACAACATTAAATGCAGCTAGATCTAAAATAAAGGAAGAAATGAAATCTGATGTGTCAACTACTAATCCCAAATTAGATTTGATTGGTAGAATTGAGTTACTTGAACAAGTTAGTGTTTTCTTAAAACGTAATGTAGTTCAAGGTGTTAAAAAGGATGCTGATGAAAGTCGATACGTTTTGAATATTCATAAAGAAACCGAATTAGGTGATAATGATGATATTAAGAAAAAGAAATCAACTTTGAATGCTGGACAAACAACAGGTGGTTGTTGTGGTGGTGGAAAAGTTGAGCTCCAGCAAAAGAACTAAATTTTCCCCAGATTTTGACCCCTGTAAATAGAACAATAGATTTATTGTAACCATTCCCCCTCTACCCCAACGTCTATATTGACATTTTGTACCAATTATCAAGACCCAGAACTTAATTCTAAACTTTTCGGATTTGTTTTTTTCTATAATTACATTGGGCTGGTCATGAACCCAGGACTGGTCGTGGCTTAATTCTTTAATCTATGCGTTAAGTTACTAGTTTTCGGGAAACAGAAACTGAATGACATAATAAAAGCCTTTACTCGTCCCTTTCAATACCAAATTTAGATCATCTCCCTTCCCACATTCTATAATGATCTCAAAGATGGGTATCGACCCACTTTCAGCTATGACAAGTCCCTAATCGATCTTAGTGGTATATAAGACTATTGGCATCTACTTCTTCTTCAGTAGATCAGGTATAGATTCTCTTATTACACCAAAAACATTACATACTATCAAAATGGCTGACAAAGGTAGAAAAAACTTTTCTGACAAACTATCCGAATCTATCACTCCAGACTCTCAAAAGTCCACTTGGGACAAAACAACTGAAAGTATGGGTGATAAGTATGACAATGCAAAAGGTAAAATGCAACCAGAAGAAGATAAAGGTGTTTTCCAGAAAATTGGTGATGCATTCTCTGGTTCAAATTCCAACAGTAAAGATTACTAATTATTTTTACCAAGGATGAAGACGTTTTTATTGACAGTCTCAACCATCTTTCTTTATTTTTTTATGAATATGTTACGACAAACTAACTAAACCACCTTATATAACTTTTTTTTTATATTTGAATTTATCGTGGTAAGTGAAAATTGAAAACTTAATGGATGTAAAACTAAACGCTATAGCCGCTTATGTTTTTTTTTTCTGACTTCTTCTTATCAAAACGTTATCTTTTCAACGTTTCAACGCACTATTCCAATTATGATTGCAGTTAATGATGATCTTACGAAAGAAGATATTAGAAACAACTTGCTCAAATGTATTGATGTTGCACATGAAGTTAAACTTGCTGGTCATCATCCATTCGGAGCGATTTTAGTGGGCCCCGATAACAAAACGGTTTTATTAAAACAAGGTAATATTAATACATTAAATCATGCAGAGTCAACACTCTCACGTTTAGCTTTTGATAAGTTTAGTCAAGATTTTCTATGGAAATGTACATTGTACACTAATTTTGAGCCATGTTGTATGTGTGCAGGTTCCATTTACTGGGCAAACATTGGAAGAGTTGTATACGGATTAAGTGAAAAGACACTACTTCAACTTACTGGCGATGATAAAGAAAATATGACATTGAGCTTACCTTGTAGACATGTTTTTGATTCAGGTCAGAAAGATGTTCAAGTTATTGGACCTTTTGCTGAAGAAGAAAATGATGAAGAGCTTAAGAATGCCATTTTGAAAGATCATTTAGAATTCTGGAATCATTAAGCAGTTTAATCTTAAAATTAATTGTCTATAAAGTGATGTAAAAATAAATATACATAACTAGTTTAGCTGTTTACATTTTTTTTGTTGGTTTGTGTTGTTGATCTTATCAGGGGGCTGGTTTTTCCGATGGGAAGAAAAATGACATGTGCGGAAATCATCACCGAGATTTCTAACCCTGGTAGCACTAAAGATTATAATAATTTTAATATAACTTTATATTTGTAGAAACTAGTTATTTCTTCAGATTGAAACCAAACAAACACTTTCAAACTCTCATAAAATCGAATACTCAAACAAGTATTTATGAGCTCAATTATTACTGAAAATCCACAATTTTATACTTATGAAGCTGATAACGGGTATCATCAACCACTACATGTGATTGATGCAGATTATGGTATATTTGATTCTGGAACCAAGGGTAAAAATATTCTAAGTCCAAAGAAACTTATGAGAAAGCTAAAGCATGGCAAAAGGAGGAACTCTGATTTACTTATTCTGAGGGGAAGTGATGAATTCAGTTTACGACCTGAACCTGAAATAGTGAATGGGTATACAAGTCAAAATAGACACATACCTAGTTTTCCTAACGGATACACAGGTAGTGGTGGGGTCCCTGAAAATGAAAATTTCAATGAAGATTATGGAGATTTTTTAGATGATTATTATGACAGATTCAACACAGTTAACCGAGATTCTAATTATTACGGGTCATATAATGTAAATGAAAATCAAAATGTTTCTAGACCAAGGGTATTGCAATATTCTTCAAAATTTTCGAAAAGCAAATCACAGTCAGCAAAAATACCAAAATTGCCGTCACTTAGACAAAATACAATGAAAGTAACTGAATCAACAAATAAATCTAGAATTGAAATTGAATATGAGAAAATGAAGATAAAAGCTGCTAGGTATCAAGCTGAGAGAGATGCACTTCATTTGAGATTGCAAAAACGGGAAATGGCTGAGAAGATGAAAGATTATGAATATTATTGTGTTAATGGTATTGATAGAAATTATAATTTGTCACCTCTTAGATCAGAAAACAAACCTATAAATCTTCAATCTCATAAATTTATCGAGAAACATTCAAGGATAAGAAGGGATGTGAGAAAGCTGAAAGGAACATTTTCGTTTGAATCCATGAATTTTCCATTAGTCGATAAAATTATTGATCTGATGCCTCCTGCGTTTATTGAAATGATGGAACTCTATAGTGAATATATTCCAACTACTAAAAATGTGCATGATTTTCATCACGCTGTTTTAGTTTGGGTTTCAGCGATGCCTATCATAAGTTTAATATATCCTATATTGGTAACGCTTGGTCTTTTAATTCCAAAACAATCAAAACGATCTTGGAGTTTAAGAAGTTTGGTAGTGGCACTTTTGGATTTGTTGATTTTGTTTGTTTATGGATGTGGTGTCTATAAGATTATCCGTTGGTTTTATCAGATATTTAGTGGGTTCTATAAAATAGGGAAGTTTTTACAGATTGTTTAGCTCTGTTTATTGTGCAGAAGATATTATATCTAACTAGTAATATAGAAAATAACTATTATATAGATCATGTGACTGTAAAATATCGTGGTAAAAATGATATTTCATCAACCCAAACTAAATAAAAAAAAAGTAAAACTAAATCTCAAAAACAAGTAATAACAGTATTTTAAAACAAAAAAAGATAAAATGAAATCAAAACAGAAAACCCACCCAAAACATATATGTTGTTAGTAAAGCAAACAAACAAACACCATATCAAAATAAAGATAAAGATAATTGAAAATATAAGAAACTAATGCAATTAAACTGCAATAACTTTTTCAACTTCGTGGATAATATCATCAATCATATTCTTAATTTCAAGCTTGGTATCCTTCAATTGTTGAGATGCAAAATCTGTAGCAGTTTGAATGGATCTTTGTAGATCTTCAGTGTTAACAGAAGTAGCTTCAGAATCGAAATTCCAGAAACCACTGATATCTCCACCAGCACCATTGTAAATCAAATTATTTGGAGTACCATCATCAGGAATTGCAGATAATGCATTCTTTGTACCATATTTAATGATATTATTTTTCAATTGCTTTGGGGTAACTGCTGCTGTAGAAAACATAGAATCATTAGATGGTGCTAATGATAAGAAGTAAGTGAGTAAACCGCAAACATGTGGTGAAGCCATTGATGTACCAGATAAGATCGCAGTTGCAGTATTGGAACCAATATAGGTTGATAAAATATTTAAACCTGGACCAAAAATATCGACACACTTACCATAATTGGAGAAATAAGCTCTACTATCTGATAATGTTGAAGCACCAACAGTAATTGCATTCTCTGCAGCTGCTGGTGAGTAGTTACAAGCATCTGCATTATCGTTACCAGCAGCAACTGCAAAATGTAAACCTGCCTTAACAGCAGCATTAACAGCTAAATCTAAAGCAGGTGATTTACCACCTCCTAGAGACATGTTTGCTGTTGAACCTTTAAAACCAGATTTACCTTCTTTAAGTTCTTTAATATGAGAGTTTGCAGCAAACTCAACACCTTTAACAACATCAGACATAGTACCAGAACCATTAGTCTTCAAAACTTTAACTGCAACGATTTTTGCCTTTTTGGAGACACCATAATCTTTAGATCCAATAGTACCTGCACAATGAGTACCATGACCATTACCATCGACATCCGAATCACCTGTTGGGATAGTAGCACCCCAAACTGCTCTACCTTCAAATTGTTCATGATTGATATTGACACCAGTGTCAATAACATAAGCAGTGACACCTTCACCTGCATTATTATCGTATAAATATTTATTGTAGTTGCTGAGACCTAAAGCTTCTCTGTGAGAAATTCTGGATAAACCCCAAGGAGCACCTTCTTGTGTATCTGCCTTTGAAGTTTTAACAACTGAGTCCAATTCAATAGATTTGATATCTTTGGAACGTCTTAACAAGTTGATCACTTCAGGAGTGAATAAACCAGAGTAACCTTTGAAACCAGAAAAAGCGTAGACATGTTTAATACCACCATTTACAGATGGGAAGCCATTGGCTTCAACGGATTGTTGGAAGTTGCTCAACTCAAATTCATTCAAACGAGAAAATGATTGAACTTGGAGATCAGAGACCCATAATTGATGGAACTTCATTTCTTCTTCGGAGATGTCATCTTTGAAGATGATGATAACAGAATGAGGAATTGCATTTTCGTTGAATTCTAAAGGCAAAGCGTCAGTTTCAGAAAGCAACTCAACAGATAGAAATTCGGCGGACTTGATATCTGCAGTTAAAGTACCATGATTTGCATCTGAAGCATCTAAAGAATCACTTGTTTTTGCGATCGATTTTGACATTACATCAATGTCTGGAATGACCAAAGCAGAAACTCTGGAAACAGCCAGAGAAGATAAGATTGAAATGCAAATGGAAGATGATAACCTCATTTTTTTGTGGGGTTTTTAATAAGGAATAATCTGGAAAGTAAAGGAAAGGCGAAGAAAAAAAGGAGATTGAATATAAAAATTTGGGTGAATATGAGCGTGTGTAGTTGTGGTGGAGTGTGTTGGTGTGGGTCTTTGCTGGTTTGTTGAGTGTGTTGCTATGATTAACAATGGTGGGATCAGAAGAGAAGAAGGAAAGAGAGAAGAAAGAGGAGTAGGATGGAGCGGGAACATAAGAGATATGGCACCGAGGGCAAAACGACAAAGGAGCTGAGCATTTTACTTCCAATCCCGCGTGCTGACAGCGCGATAAGCAGAAGCCACAATATCAACTATGTCACCAGGCCAATCAATCCGTGCAGCGATAAGCCCGCAAGGGGGCAACGCGGAGCCCCGCCCAGCCCCGCCCTCCCTTTTCGTCTCGTCTCGTCTCGCTTCGCCCCGCCCCGCCCCGCCTCGCTGTGTCGCTGAGCCGCCCAAAAGATGTTCCGGTGCACGGGTGGGTGCTGTTGTTATGCTGGTGCACCGATGTCCATTTTCAAATTCTATTTTTCTGGCTGAGCCTCCAGTTTCCTTCCTCTTGCCGTTTCCCCCAACGCCCGTGCACCAGCAGGGACACCCCTTCCCTCGCTCTCGCTCCCCATTGTGATTCCAGCTTTAAGCGTAAAGGTGGTGATGGCATTACTCTTTTCGGCAACTTATACCTGTCAGCCTGGCCTAACCCTTGCTTGATATACAAACCAGCATCTGAACTAGCACACACCAGCCAATTGGTGCACTACAGAGCCACTTCCGGATCCTATGGCTTCCAACAAAGACTGTTGCTTACCCCAAGGGGAGGTGTCGGCGCAATCCAACGCTGAGAACAGCAAGGGTGGTGACTCAGCTGGTTTGAGTCATTCAGACCTTCCTCCTGCCAATCCTTCCCGAAATCCCACAGCTTCTGCAATATTCAGCAATGTTTTCCGACATATGAGCTCCCCAACGACTCCCTTGAAGCATGACTCGCCTTCTCCGACAAGCATTTCAACAAGTAATTCTGTCACTGATGAGAAGATTCTTACTGGCACTGCAAATAATAATGATACTTTCAAATCTAATACCGACACTTCAGTGGTTCTATCATCACCAAGGCCTGTACGAGGCGGACCAGTTTCTACATTTACTAACAACCAGTCAGGTCTCAATAAACAGTTCTATCATCCAAAATACAAAAGCAGCAGTAATTCTAACCTGTCTTCAATGAATAGTCAGGAGTATAGTATCAATAACAGCACACATCCTCAAACTAATACCCCTAGCACAAATAAAAGTATAAATTACAATAGTAATAATAGTTATAACAATACTACAGTGTCTATTTCATCGATCTTAAACAATACGCATGACTCAAATGTTTCATCTCGTTCTGTCTCCCCCTTTAATACCAAAGCAATAACTAATAATACAATCCATAATGTCATGAGTTCAGACTTGTTAGATACAGGATTAGATTTAACGTTTCATCAGAGGCGCAATTTTAAAGTTAATGGTGAAGCTGCTAGAACTTATCAGGCAGAAAATGGCATTGATTTGGAGAATGATTTTCAAGGGGCTGATGCTTTAGTACTAGAGTTGGATTTGGATTGTAATATAAGATTTATTGGCAAGAGCTGGTCCCATGTTGTCGGCACAAATATATCCAAAATTTTGAACAAACCAATCAGAAATATCATAGTAGGTAATGAAGACGATAAAAACGTTTTTAACAAAGCTTTGGACAAAATGAAACAAAATGATGAAACTTATCGAATACGATTTGTTGTTGAGACAAACTTGTCCAAATCCGCAACATCTACATCTTCATCACCTTATATGTCCGCAAACTCTAGCAATTCATTAAATGACAATTTATCAACAGCTGATTCAAAATCTGACAAGGAAACAGAAAACTCTCGTTCTGTTGCTGACAATTCTGATAATGAATCAATCAGTTTACACTCTTCATCTTCATCTATCACAACAGATGGTAATTTCATTGAACTTGAAGCTCAAGGTGTTTTAATTCATGATAGAAATAACAATCCTTCTCATTCAATGTGGGTAGTTAAACCTTGGCTTCCGATTCAGAACCTAACTTTAGAACTACCCGAAGAATTGATATCAACTATAGGAGTTTTAGGTACTCAATTATTGGAGGCCTATATGTTACATTTGACTGATCTAGAAGTAACTGATGAATCTGAAATTCCTCCTCCGGCTTTTGAGCTCTGTCGTATTTGTGAAGAGAATATCCCAAATTGGTGGCTTGAAAGACATACTGAGTTATGCGTACTTGAACATAAAGTTGAAGATTTGGTTTTCATTCAACAAGAAGAGCTTCAAGAGCACAAAAAGCTACTACTTCATATTCAAGACTCTTTACATAGAAGATTATCGAATTCCCCCTCACAACAGCAACAACAACAGCAGCAACCACAACAACAACAACAGCAACAGCAACAGCAACCTCTACAACCACAACCGTCTTCTCAAAGTCTTCTTGACTCTCCTCAAATGGTTTCATCTCCTCAAAGTTCTGTTTTGAGCTCAACTTCTTCATCCTCCTCCTCGTCTTCAAATACTTCATTGAGTAGTTTAGCAAGCATAAATGAATATAAAGGTCATCCTATTCCTCTAGGTCCCCAGTTCAGCTCAAACCAATCACACCAAAGAAAAAGTTCAGGAACTTTATTACCGCAAATAAGATTTCCATTTAAAAATATAGAGAATATGATTACTTATTGTGATGAGGCATTGTTGGTAAATCCAGGTGAAGTAAAATCATCTTTCAAAAATAGTAAAGGCCAGCTTGATATACAGTACTCCCCAAATTCTTCAAATGCTCTTAAAGCTTTACAAGAAATGAAGTTACCTTCATCTAGTGATCCCGCAATTCAACAACTTACAGAAGACACAAAATTGTTGGTCCAAAATAAAATTGAAACTCTAGCAAGATATGCACATATTCTACAGTACGTTGATAGAATTACTAGAGAAGCAAATATTCTCGTTTCTGAAGCAATCAATAACACCTTGAAAAGAATTCAGGAACATGTTTTCAATATTACTGAATCAGATTCAGAAACTGATTCTTTGTCAATTAAATCAACTAGATCTTTTATTCATTCTCCCAAACCGATTATCTACAAATCTGCTAACAACTCAGCAATTTTCAATCACGCATATTTGGACCAAATGTCACCAAGTCAATCGAAGGATGATCTCCGTATCAACCCTTCTGCTAATACAGGCTCGTTCTCAATATCTGGATCTGGATCTGGATCTGGATCAAATACCCCAAGAAGTTCGGCAGCAATGATCAGAAGATCCACTCCCCTTATTTCTGTATCAAGTTTACTGGCAGAAGATCAAATGAAATCTAAACGTGCATCAGTAGTTATTACTCCAAGAAGACCAATCTCTCCAAATTATTCAACTCCTTTTTCTTCAATTCAAAAATCTTCAAGAAAATCAGAAGGCTCGTTTAGTTCTCCCTTTACTTCACCAAATCTACAATATATGGATTCTACTAAATTAGTTCCCACACCAACTTCAGGGACATTTCCTGGAAACTTGGGCTCAGAGAAATCTCCTTTATCTCCATACTTGGTTCCAACCAATACCAAACATAATACTCCATCGATAAAAGACTATGAAGTTATTAAACCCATCAGTAAAGGTGCTTTTGGTTCTGTTTTTCTAGCAAAGCGTAAATTAACGCATGATTATGTTGCAATCAAAGTTTTAAAAAAATCAGATATGATTGCTAAAAATCAAGTTACAAATGTTAAAGCTGAACGTGCAATTATGATGGCTCAATCTGATTCTAAATATGTGGTTCAACTTATTGCATCTTTTCAAACATCACAATATTTATATCTAGTTATGGAATATCTCAATGGTGGTGATTTGGCTACACTATTAAAAAATATGGGCACTTTACCTGATGTTTGGGCAAAAAGATATACAGCTGAAGTTATTGTTGGAGTTGATGATTTACATTCTAAAGGTATTGTTCATAGAGATTTAAAACCTGACAATTTGTTAATCGATCATGCTGGTCATGTTAAACTAACAGATTTTGGTTTAAGCAGAATGGGTTTAGTCAATAGACAGATGGCACTTGCTAATAGAATGAGATCATCTTCTCAAAGTAGTAATTTGGCAAACAAGGGAGGTGAGATCAGTGCTAGAAATAGTTTTGGTTTACATAGTGGAATGACTAATCTAAGTGGTTTTTCCAATGATACTCGTCATTCTTCAAATAGTGGTAGTATTAGTGAAAGCTTCCCTGGTTTATCATCTCTTGATACCTCCGAAGTAATGAATCTAAACAAAGGATTGCCCAACATTGAACCTTTATCATTAAACAACGAAATTACATTACCTCAGAAAGATAATATTGGTAACGAATCTACAATATCTGAAAGTAATAAAAGTGACTTTGGTAATCCTTTAGCAGGAATATCCCCATTAGTTCAAGAAGAAATGAGAACTAGAGCACGTGCTTTGTCTGGAACTAGTAGACTATCTTCTACATCTCTATCATCTGAACAAAATAATACCATCAATGCCACTTCATTGCTGTCCCCAATAAATAACAAAACAAAAATGTCTAATGAACTTTTTATGGGTTTAATGGATTCTGAATCTAGTATTAAACCTGATATCCCAAAGACATATGCACTTTTTGATCCGGAACATTCTACAGAAGCAAGGAAGTTCGTTGGTACCCCCGATTATTTGGCACCTGAAACTGTTGCTGGTCAAGGTCAAGATGCTGTAAGTGATTGGTGGTCGATAGGTTGTATATTGTTTGAGTTTTTGTTTGGTTATCCTCCTTTCAATGATGAAACCCCCGATAAGGTTTTCAACAATATTTTGTACGGAGAAATTCAATGGCCTGAATTACCAAAGGAGGAATTTCAAAAGTATTGCAGTGATTCTGCTAAAGATTTGATTGAAAAACTCCTTGTTAAGGATCCAGCTAAAAGGCTTGGAAGTAGTGGATCTGAAGAAATAATGAACCATAAATATTTTGATGGTATAAATTGGGATACTTTGTTTGATGAGGAAGCCTCATTTGTTCCTGATGTTGATGATCCAGAAAGTACTGACTATTTTGATGACAGAGGCGCAACCATGTTTCCACTAGACGATGATGATGCAGAAAAGACTTCACCACTAAAGAAGAAGAATAATAGCCTATCATCGAGTATTAATGAGAAAGAAACAGGGTATACTGGGGATTTTGAGAATAATGCTGGTGATGATGAAACTTTAGAAGATGATGAGGAGGACGAAGAGAGTGAAGTACTTCAAGAAAAAAAGAATAACTCACCTAGAAATTCTTGGAGTCAACCAGAAATGGAAGCAAGTGAACCGAAACAAAGATCTGACTCCAGTTCTTCATCAAATTTGAACTCTCCAAGACCAAGCTTTTCAAAGCAGTCTGCTCATCTCATCTCTTCCAGAGAAAGAAGAAGCTCAAAATTGAATGAAACTGGGAACAATTCTGAATTTGGGTTGTTTCAATTTCGAAACTTATCTGTTTTGGAGAAACAAAATAAAGATGCTATTAACAGGTTGAAATCGGAACATATGGAACATCGTAATAGTGTATCTTCAATATCTTCTGATAGTGGACTTATTCTTCAAAGTACAGCAGGGTCTTATGGCTCAGGATATACAGGAGGACCATCAGCACCGACTACTCCTGGTAGTGGATCCATTTCACGTGGTAGGACTCAGCAAGTGATTACTCCACATAAGCGATCAATGTCTCCAAACCCACAGTTGATAACAGGGGCAATGAAATCTCCTGTTTTATCTTACATTTCAACTCCTACCTTTAAGAACTCCAATAGTTTCTCTCATGACCTGGTAGCTACTAAGAATATGAGAAGTGATAGTAACAACAGCTCTTTTAGGAGTCCTGTCGCTTCCCAACATCCCGCTCTACATATTCTGACTAAGTCTTTTACAAGAAATGTTTCTGATTTCTCACCACCATCGTCAGATACTGAAGAAAGAAATTCAATTTTCACCAAATTGACGAATAAGAGGAAGTTAAATCGAAGAAAAATTCGTGTTCTTTCATCTTCGTCAAATACATCGTTTAATTCTTCCTCATTATTACCAACATTGACAGTTTTGTTATTTGAACCTATTCCAATTCACAGATTTTCTATTGCTAGCGATTTGAAAGAGTTAGGTTGTATTGTTTTCACGTGTACAAGTGGGTCAGAATTGATTAAATTAACAAATGGTAAAATTACGTTTGATATAATCTTCACTTCAACTGAATCACAGAGACTCAATTCTGTTGATCTGGTTAAATTGATTAGACATACGAATTCTCTGAATACAAATTCGATAATGGTTGCTATGACATCATATTCTAAAGACACTCAAACTACTGGAGTGTTTGATTATGTTATTGAATATCCAATCACGAAGAACAAGTTGAAGGAAGTGATTACTAATGTTCAAAATTCTGGTTTCAATACAGAAGAAGCTATTGTTACTGATACTGAATAGAATCATGAGTCTTTATTACCTGCTGTGTTCACTTCATACATTATCGATTAAGCAATATAATTTTATGTAAAAGTTTTATACGAAAGAATTAAGTTAAAATTTGATAATGTTGAATAATTGGTAAATTATAGCCATCGAAATAAACATTGCCATAACATGATTACTAAAAAAACCCACAGGTATCTTTTGCATTTCGTCCAAAATTTGAACCAAATGTTTCTGCATTGCTTGAAAAGAAAACTTTTCTTCTACTCGAGTTTGTGCTCTTTTTGATGCTGCATTTAATTCAGATTCAGAGAAGCCTTTCACGCATTCTAGTACATCTTTCCATTTTTCAACATCTGCTTCAACGGTGAATCCAGTAAAATTTGATCTATCATTAAAATAATCTACAATGGTTTCTAGAGGCCCACCCGATTTGTCTGCCAATACCAATTTACCAAGACTCATTGCTTCTATTGGCACTATTCCAAAATGTTCATTAGTAGGCGTATATAGGAGTAAGTCACAATGTTGTAAAAGGGTTTGCTTCAAAGATGATTCAATGGACTTCAAAAAGACAACTTTGAATGACTGTCCCTGTTTATCAAAATTATTATTATATTCAATATGTGTAAGCTGTAATTGATCACATAGTTGGCATAGCTCGTCAAAATATTCTCTATTTTCTTGATTTTGTGGGTCAAAACCACCAGCAATCAAAAGCATTTGTTGATCATCTGTAGTATCTCTAATGTACCTTGCAAAAGCCCTTATTGCAAGATCAATATTCTTTTTCCTTTCATACCTATTGATAGAGAGGAAATATGAATTAGAGCCCACAATACTTTGAAGTTTTTTTTGATATTCATCAGTCAGCTTCACGTTTCCAACAGAAACACAAGGGTACAAGACATCAAGAGTCTTGCTCCTTAACGATCTAAAAGTTTTATATACAATTGACCTCGTAAATTCGGAGTTCACAACAATCTTGTCAGCATATGATGTAGAAACCTCTTCTATCAAATCAAAAAGGAATCGATATATAGATCTTACCAAACTGTTGTGAGGTGCAAGAAGTTGATCTGGGAAATGACAGTAGAAAAGTATCCTCGAGTTCCAACAAAAGAGACTCAATAATGGAATACAATATGATAACTGATCAAGAATCAATATATCATAATGAAATATCTGTAGTGTGAATATCAACTTAAGTGAGAGATAAAGTTGCCTTAAGAATGCAAACAAAATTTTGAATTTTCCTTGCAAAGAAGTTGGGAAAAAGTCTCCATAGACCTTAACTAACAATTGTTTATTTTTCACTTCTTCAAAACAGTGGCCATAATCGCAATGCGAGGTGTATATGGTTACCTCGTTACCAGCATCCTGTAAAGCCAAAGCTGCATCTACCACAAGTCTTTCAGCTCCACCTATACCTAAATCGGGGTGCAAAAATGCAACCTTATATCTTCTTTCTTCGCTTGACATTTTATTTCTATTGTTGATAATAGGTAAGTACAATTTTTTACACTGGATGCTTGAAACATAAAATAACAGAGGTAACCTCAAATGATAAGGAGATAACTATTTAAGGCGCTAAGTTTATAAGTTCTGCTGGAGGCTCGGCAAAAGTGCACGTGACATTGTGGAATGAAATTCAAGAAACGTGGAAGGCATTAGAAGTAGAAGAAAAGATAATAGTAATAGGAAAAAACATTCAACCTTGACAAGTTTGGGCCATTCTATGGTTTAAAAAGGACTCAGACTTGTTTAGAAGCTATATCTTGCCATGTTAGTGCCTCCAGAAGGATATTCGATGGTAGAAACGGGTATTTATCGAAGCTCAAAATTAGATGCCATCAACATCTCATTTTTAAAATGCATTAATCTCAAGTCTATTATTTGGATCGGGGAAGAGAATCCATGTCGAGCGATTCACCAATATATCAAAGATAATAACATTAAATTACATCATCTGACAAGTTCGGGATTCACTCTTGCAGAGGAGAAAGCTAACAAGAGTAACCAAGATTGGATGGTCCTGCCTCCATCTATCATCTCAAAGGCGATTGAGCTTATTTTGAACACGGAAAATTACAACTGCTTGGTCATGGATACAAGTGAAGTGATTATTGGTGTGTTAAGAAATCTCCAGAAGTGGAACTACTACAACATACTTGACGAGTACAGGCTGTATTCTCGAAAGAACAGTTACAAGGCCGCCACGTTTTTGGAGATGATAAGAATAGAATTGGCTCCTAATGAGGAGGATCTGGCAGCTGATATGACTGTCTCTGAAGAGCCGTTCGTAGATGATAGCACAAATAGTAGTTCTTTTGAGGACGATAATGCTTCCAAGGTCGATACAGAGATAAATTTTGATACTAATTATACTAGTTATAACTATGGTTCTGATAACCTGACTGCTGCAATTGATATTGCACGAAATTCACAACCTAACCAACAAAATTCGCAAAACTACTCGTTTGATGATTCATTTGATGGAAATAATTTGCTTTCCTCCTCTTGGCAAGCAACTTCACCAACGATGCGTCGAATCAGCGGTGATTACCAGTCAGAAAGACTTGGAATGTCTACATCCCCTCAGATTCCGTCAGCCCTTTTACGGCGTGTTAAAAAACAGCCAAAATCAGCACCAAAGACCCCGAATCCGGAGCTGGCGTCCAATACAACATCATTTGATGATTCCAATGTCAATAGTTCTTCAACTCCAGCCCACTCCGTAGCAGGAGTTTCTCCCAATTTAAAAAGCAAGTTTACTTCAGAAGGTTCTGTGATACCAACCACTGCTATCAACTTAGCAGCTCAACCGCAGTCCTCGTTATCTCTACAGTTATCGCTCCAGGCTCCGCTTGTTATCACGCTGCCTCCACGCCGGGTGCTACCAGAATGGTTCAGCGAGCTCGAAGCTTACGTTGCCAGTGCTACCTGTGTACGAGTATGATTGTGGTTGGAAAGTTAGCTGGCCGAATAGTCGACTTCCTCCGTTGTACGAAGACCGCTTCTCCTGGGCAATGCGGGCCCTGCTGCGTGGCAGAAGCACAGCGCGTTGTAGAGCCTCGCTTTCTGTGGTGCTGAAAAAAATATTGCTGGGCCAGCAGATATGTCTGAGACGACTGGACAAGCAAAAGAAATTTGGGACTCACAGCTGGACTGGACTTACAACTACTTTACGATATTAGCATATTTTAAACATAAGCATTTTTTACACTTATATATAACTCTGCAATTAGTTAGGATAATAGTTCCGGACGCCACCTAACATGCCGAAACATCCAGGACAGAATTCCAGTCGATCAGATCAACAAGATCATCTTAATGAGGACTCCGATGCACATCAAAATGTTTACGACAAGAAAAAATATGTTCCAATAGCAACTGCAGAGTCCACAGTTTCTACACCTACAACAATTTCCAATCAAAAACATGTTAAAATTGATATCTCTCCATCTTCGCTTATTGAGTCTACTCAGAGATCAGGAATCAGCAAGGGTACTGCTGGCGGTTTAGCTACGTCTTCTTCAGTGTTTCCAAATACATCATCTGACCCACCTAAAATGATCATGTTACCTGAAGGATTACAAAGTGGCACTAAAAGACGAAGGGTTGTGCGGGCATGTGATCGATGTAGGAAGTTGAAAATTAAATGTTCAGGTGATTTACCTTGCATTCATTGTACAGTCTATAGTTATGAATGCACTTACGATCAGCCTAATAAAGTTAAGAAAAAACCAATGCAGGCATCAGATTCTACAAATACAGCTACAGCTACAGCTACACCTATAATATCAAGATCATCAACTCCAATGAATAGTATAAAGATGAAGAAATCGAATGAACCCAATATATCACAGCAAACACAGAACACGTCATCTACTGTTGTGAATGCTTTGGCTGCAACAAATCCAGAACTCTTTTCTAAGTTGACTGATCGTTTGAAATTGTACGATGATATTTTACACAGACTACTACCTGAAATCAAGCTAACAGACTTAAACGATAATCCAAAGCCTATAAATCCTATGAAACTAATGACAGCACTTAATAAATTGAGAGACTCAGGAAAGAGTATATCTAAGGCTTCCAGTAAACTGATTGCTAAAACATACGAATCATTACCAGATATACCACTTTCAAATCTACCGTTAGCAAAGTTACCTCCAACAAGTACAAAAGAAACTTATCCAACTTCACAAATTCCACAAAAGGTCCCATTATCATATCAGCAAGCTGCAAGTTTTTCCAAAAATGAATTTGTTTCCGGCAGGGCAACACCAGACGTTAACAGTCCATATCAAGGGATCGATGGATCTTTGGAATCATCTGTTGGTAAGGAGATAAAAATTATTTTACCTTCACGTGAAGTTGCACTTGATTTAATAACGAAGACATGGGAGAATGCCTGTGTTTTATTTCGATTTTATCATAGAGTTGCATTTATCGAAGACTTGAATGAGTTGTATGATACAGATCCTAATCAGTATACTAATAAACAACAAAGATTTTTACCATTAGTTTACTCTGTTATGGCATGTGGTGCACTGTTCTATAAAAGTGATGAGAATACTAGCCATTCGAAGAAAGATTTTGAAAATAGTTTGAATAACCAAGGTAATTCTAAAAATGATCTGCAGTCTACATATACTGAAGCTAATCTGAATTCAAATTCAAGCAATCAAAAATTCAATGATTATATCCAGCCTACAGATTTCGAAGATGAAGGATATAGATATTTTATAGCAGCCAGAAAGTTGATAGATATTACAGATACTAGAGATACATACGGTATTCAAACAATTGTTATGTTGATTATTTTTTTGCAATGTTCAGCTCGATTATCAACATGTTATGCATATATTGGTATTGCATTACGTGCTGCATTAAGAGAAGGTTTACATAGGAAGCTAGATTACCCCTTTAATCCAATCGAATTGGAAATTCGGAAAAGATTATTTTGGACGATTTACAAGATGGATATTTATGTTAATACGATGCTTGGATTACCTAGGACAATAAGTTCTGATGATTTTGATCAAGATTTCCCAATAGAACTTGATGATGAGAACATTACTGTTAATGATTATAGATTTGATAGACAAGGTGATAGATTATCAAGTTCCGGTATAGCCAATGCACATACTAGATTAATATTGATAATGAAAGAAGTTGTTACTAAATTATACCCAATTAAACCGAAAAAGGCATCGAATCTAAATAATGATTCAAGTAACGAAGGCATTAATGACAACAATTTTAAGAATAATATCAATAAGGAGAAAACAGAAGTAATGAAGAATAATTTTGTTTATGATTTAGAATTGAAATTACAAGATTGGATGAATAGATTACCACTTGAGTTGAAGCCAGGAGTAGAACCACCAGGGCAATATCTAAAAGCCAATAGATTGCTTCATATTTCATATTTACATGTCAAGATTATATTGTACCGTCCATTTATCCATTATATATCAGCAAATGTGAGAACTAATAATTTGAATGATTTAGCTTGTATTGAAAAGGCCAAAAATTGTATTAATGTAGCAAGAATAGTTGTTAAATTAGCAGAAGATATGATTGATAAGAATATGTTAAGTGGTTCATATTGGTTTTCCATTTATACAATCTTCTTCTCTGTTGCATGCCTTGTCTATTATGTTCATTTTGCTCCATCTGTTGGTAAAAATGGGGAAGTTGACCCTGAATATATTGCAATCAAAAAAGATGCAGAAAATGGTAAGCGAGTTTTGGATATTTTGAAAGATAGTAGTATGGCTGCCAGAAGAACTTATAACATTCTTAATGCCCTGTTTGAACAGCTCAATAGGAAGACAGCTAGATCTAATAGAAATCGAGATTCACAGTTTGTTCCTGCGCATATGGCCAATCCAATTTATGCTGCAAACTCAACTCAAAGTTCTAAAGACGGAAATAGTTTTGGTAATAAAGCCAGTATACCACCGTATTCAACTGTGAAACAACCTGTAGTAACGGAAGATTATACTGATACAAATTCCAACAGTATTAAACCTCAGAATATGAGCATGCATTTGAATATGGAAGGAAATCCTAATTTCAGTTCTGATTCAAAGTTGGACTTGAATATGAATAAGAATATGAACATAGGTATTCAATCAAACACTGAGGCGAATTCCAATCCAACTACAAATATAAATATGGATGGTAATCTGGTGACAGATAATTATTCGAGCAACATGGATATGAGTAATTTTGATCAAATGAACCAACTCAATCGGTTGAACAAGATAGATAACCCTAAAGGTACTAACGTTCCAAAGAATATTAACAATCCACAGATGAGTAGAATGAGTGATGCTGATGCCGTTAATTACAATAACATCGATATGAATATGCTAGATATGGATATTTCACCGCTAATAAATTCTTTTGATAACCAAAATACTACCGCTCAAGCTGTTAAAGATGGCAATGCTATAGATGATATGAGTAGTTACGGCAGTGGTATTAATGAATTCAATGATATTAGGGATTATAAGTACGTTCCAGGGCCTATGGACCAGATGGACATGAAGATTTTCGGTCGGTTTTTACCTCCCTATATGCTCAATAATAGTCATGAGGGCGACAATGTTAAAAACAGTGACAACAATAACAACAACAATAACAATAACAATAATAACCACAACAGCAAGTCGACTTACATGGCATGTGATAACACTGAAAAGCTTAATACACAGAGCTCCATTCAAGATCAGATCACAAATCAAGATCACAAAGAACAGCACGGCTGCGATACTGCAGTAGGAACGATTTCGCCAGCCAAATCTAGCGCCGTACCGGGTTCCACATCTGCATGCGCATCTGTATCTACATTTGCACATGCATCTGTGTCACCATCTGCAAACTCTTTACAAGGTTTTAATGGATTTTACAAAGGCTCAGATTTAGGTGAGACAAAAGGAGAAATTTCAGATCAACAAGGAGATGAAGATGAGCTGATTAGAAGTACCAATAGTTTCTTTGAACAGGTAAGTACGGCAAACGCTATTCCATCAGGTCTATCGACAGTTTTTCAGTCTAGCGCAAACGAGCGCAAAGATACTGGAATGGGAAACACGAAACAGGCAGTTGATGCAGAGTTCAAGAAACAGACTAAGGGATATAATAGCGATATTAATGATAATTATGGTGCTACTGAAGACCCTGGTGAAATTCAACAGCGTAGAAGCGTGGCCAGTGTGGCTAGTGCGGAGAGCATCGGATTGTTGGACGAGCTCCTGTTCGGATAGGCTATTTTTATCGTGTCTAGGAGATGAGTAGTGAGTAATTCAGTATTTAGCAGCATACGCACTATCGTTTATTTTCCGTGGGTCACTCGTGTGAGAAGTGAAATTCCGATATGATGAGGTTTGTTCCGATTGGCTGGTAGCGAGCTTCGCAGCCATGCGGACACTATGTATATACGACACTATTTATAAAGGAGTATTACTTTGGAGCTATCATATGTAGTGCTGATAAATGAATATTAACATAGGTAGGAACAGTACATAAATAAGCGAAGTTTTTTCGAGAGAATCGAGGACATCCGAGGGTTTTGATGCTACATTATATATACACCTCTATTGATGAGTTGGTCCGTGTGTTTCAGAACAGCACCTGTGCAACGACCGACAGCCGGAATATGCCTTGATGCCTTGATGCCCTGATGCCTTGATGCTTTGATGGCTTGATGGTTTGATAGTTGTTTGCTGAGAGCTTATGGGTCCTGCTCGGAGAGTGTCCGAGTCGGGTTTAAGAATGCCCCTCTGGGCACTGCGGAGCGAGCGTCATGGCCGGTGTGTGACGCCTGCTCCGCCCCCTTCTTGGCTGCACCGCTAGCAAGTTTGCAATGTAGTCGCTGTTTCTGCTGCCGGAGTCTACATCCCTCTGTGATCTGTGGTCTTTGTGCTGTGTCTTGGTGTTTCTGCTGTGCCTGCTGTGCCTGCTGTGCACCGTGTCTGGCGGGGCCCGCAGGCGGGTCCGACGGCACCGCGCGGCAGCGAACAATGTCTGCAACTATCGCAGCACAACAATGCCGCAGCCCCAGCGGGACAATACTGCATGCACAATTACCACACCACAAACCACACCTGCTGGCCAGCCTATAGTTTGCCACGCCGAGCTAATGCCTCCAGTAACCGTGCTCTCCGCCAGTAATATTGCAGCTCGTCCACATAAACCCATGTGTCTAGACCGGCTCGGGCCAGATTTACTTTGTCCCCAAACCACAACAATCAACGACAGTTTGTTCACTGGGCTTTTCTTTATTCAGCTTTCTTTTCTATTCCAAAAAATCATTACTCCCCCTGTAGTTGATTTGCTGAAGTTTCCCCGATTCAACCTGTCAACCCTCCTTTGAATCTTTCCCTAGCTGTATTTGATACTATCAAATCGCTGTTGAGAGCCCAAATAAATATAACGCACATCAACCACATCTAATTGGTAGAGATGTTCATTGGGTCAAGTTGATTAAATACTTAGCAACAACAATTTAAAGTTTACCTCTTCTTAGTCGTTGAATCCTTCAACCAACTGAGTTTTCCTCTATCTCTCTCTCATCTACACGTTACTTTACCTCTCTCTTATGCCCCTTATGCCGGTTTCCTTTCAAATATGATGAACTACAGGTTCTTCGTTATTGAAATGCGTAGAACTTGTTTGCTCTCATGGCTCTTCTTTCTGTAGTAAAAGAAAATTTTCCAAGTAAAATGTTCCTTAATAAGTACCAGTACAAAAAGATAAGCTAGATCCTATCCCTAGCCTGTCCTTCAACCCCAATTTTTAGAGTTTCTGCAACCGTGTTTCCGCTCATCCATCCGTACCTCTGAATTTGTTTCACATCACCATCAATAATAATCTCCACGCCATCTCGTTTCCGCTTATTGTGTTTACACTTTGTCAATTCTACATTATCCTAATTTCAGTTATCCAACCTTGATCTGCCTTCTTGTTTCTTTTTCTCTGTTTATAATCTTCTCTCTATTCCTAGGATTTCAACTTTAGCAACTCTTTTCCTTTCTGTTTCCCACACCCTCATCCAACAGGAAAAAAGAATCGCCCCCATATTCCTTGCCTCATCATCTTTTCTCTTTCACATCAATAATAATTCATAGATAAATATACAAGATTATAAAGCAGCAAATCAATCCGTATTGGTGATAACTCATATATCCACTCAGAAGGAACTTTTTCACCTGAAATCAGTATTAACTCCCCTTGAACTATAAGATCTCTAGAATTGATAGCAGGTGGTTTTTGTTTTTCCATATTTTAACGGATCAGATTTCAGATTGCCCCTTTTTATATATTCAAATATCAAATAAAATAAAAACAAAATCAGCCATCAAATGGAATACTGAATAAAATATCAAATACATACAGACTAAAACTAACGATAATCTATCTTATATTATCTCTAATTTTTTTCCAACAATAACTAAGAATAAACTCAACTATTAAAGTACAATCACTCTCTCATCATATCCCTACAATTTTGCAGACTTTTTGAAAAGTTTGAAGAGCATTATAACAGACAGAATTTTCCAAAATACAACAAAGGTTTAGTGTAGATTCAAGCACAATAGAGACCAACAATAATCCTCACTTCTAAGCCAATTATTTTTTTTTTATTGATGCCATTGCTAAACTCAATAATCCCTCATTCTTTGAGTATGCAAGACAAAGATTCTGAAGAAGACTCCAAGGATCTTAATAACAACAGTATTTCTACAACAGAACCTATAGTAAAGAACAGTGATAATAGTTTCTCTTTAAACAACAAGTCAACTAGCAGCAACAATACTATATCCAATAAATCAAATATAAATGATCCAGAATCAACCGCTGCCGCTACTTTGGCCGCTTCAACAATTTCTGCGTCATTAAATAATAGTAATAATAACGATTCAAATTTGATGCAACAGGCAAGCACGGCTGATTTGGAGCACGAAAATAAAATATTAGAATCTCATCATATCAATACAGATCATATCAAACTGTTGACAGATTCTAAAATATCTATAAGCTCTGAAGATGCTGATTCAAATCCAAGTACTAAATTACAAATAGGCTCAACATCAATAACTAAAAATGATTCTGATGAATCAAAATTGATATCAAAGCTTAAATCTAATCCAAAGTCAAGTTCAAGATCAGGTTCAAAACAACAATCAGATTTAACATCAAATACAAAGTCAAGAAAACGTTCAAAGCGTAAATCTTCAGAAAAAGATTTGGAACCAGATATTGAAACAAACAATTATACTACTGACTTAAGTGCAGATATGATGGAAAAGGTGAAAAGGGATTCAATCTTCGAATTTAACCAACAACAACAGCAACAACAGCAACATCAACATCAGCAACAATTCTTTCAACATCAACAATTTTTACAGCAACACCAGCAATATCAGCTACATCAACAGCAGCAGCAGCAGCAGCAGCAGCAGCAGCAACAACAACAACCGCCGCCGCCGGTACCACCACCATCATCCCAACAGCAGCAACAACAACCACAACAACAACAACAGTCTCAGCAAGGTAACACATTATATGGCTACAATCCATACCCTGCTGCATCTACATATACTAATCTACCAAGATTGAACTCAATAGTTGAAGACCCAATGTTATCAGGGTATAGACGAGAGTCTATATTACCAGGTTCTGATTTTATGGTGAATCCAGCTTATGATTACACTGCTTCAATTTCAGGTCCTTCAGGCTCAAATTTTGGTTTTGCATCAAGTTCAATACCAATGGTATATGCTCCTAATGTTGTTTCTAGATTTTCCATTGATCAAAATTCAAACAATTTCTTAGATTATCAAATCTATCCTGATTTGCATAGAGATAGCGTTACTAATAATTATCTTTTATATAGCAATACAGTTCCTATGAACAATGCATTTCCTCCTCCACCGCCCCCACCACAATCCCATTCTCAATCTCAGACACAAAATCAACCCCAGACTCAGCCACAACAACAACAACAACAGCAACAAAAGCTGCAGCAGGAGCAACAGCAACTACAGCTACAGCCACCAGTATCTGCTGCTGGCGGAGTACAACATGGAAGTATTGGAATTGGCTTTTCTCAGCCTTTCATAAATCCCAAAGATCAATCAGCTACTTCACGAAGGCAGAGTGAGCAAATTGATCCGTTTTCTCCAGTTACAGCTAAATCTCAAAGTTCCACTGCTAGTCTTAATCAATCTGGTAGTATATCCCAAAGTTTGTCATGCGATTCTAAGAAAAATTTGGAAGCGTCTATTTCAACTAATAGTAGTGGATCAAATCAAAGAGTATCTAACGTATTGACTAACGGTTTCTCTTTGCCTAGTGGAAATCAACATATTCCTTCAATCTTTGTTCCACAAATTACTAACACAGGTTCCAGACAAAATAGTATATTGGTTCGTAAATTTCCTTCAATTCCAAGTGAATTAACAGGATCTGATATTGATTCTCTTCTAAAACGTGAAAGTACAACAGGACAAGATCTACTAAAGTCAAACCCTCAAACCATTCTCGATGCACAAGCTAAAGCTTCTTTGCTCCCAAAATCAAGAACAGGTTCAATTTTTCAAATGTCATTACCTTCCACCAAAAATTCCACCTCAGTCTCTCAGATGTTCCCATCAACTCATGAGAGTATTGTATCTGAACAAGTTGATACTGATATCCCACAACAACAAATTGCTACTTTACCTCCACTTTTGCAAACTGTAAACCAAGGTCAAGAAATTTATCCTGCATCAAATATGACAAAACATCCTCATTATACACACATCCAAGATTTGTACTCGCAACATCAACAACAATCCCAAGTTTCCAGGCAAAATCAGATGCAACAATTTCAAATGCAACAACTTCAGATGCAACAACTTCAGATGCAACAAATGCAGTTGCAACAACAAACACAGGAGCGAGAAGATGAAAAGCATCAACTGCAACTTCAGGCGAAGGCTGATGAGCCAAAGTCTACTGGTACGGTAATAATAAGGAAGAGAAAGAAGGCAAAAGGTAGAACTGGAAACAAAACTTCTCTTCACATCAGTGATACCAATACTCGAACAGAAAATACTAAACCAATCATCAAAAAGCGTAGCAAACCTCATCGTAGTTTGGCTCAAAACATTGATAATTCCAAAAATATCGAAGTTAAATCTCCAAAGAAAGATCCTAATCGTCCTCTTGTTGGTGCTACAAAAGTTGATCAGTTGATGTTGTTGATACAGGCAAGAAAGAAAGGAGTTCATGGAAACATTGTGCAAACTGAAGATGGAAAAATCGTTGAAGCTAATGAAAATGATGGTAAAGAAAAAAATTTAATTCTTGATCCTGATAAACTAGTTGGTGGTGTTGAGAAAAAAGGATCTGGCAGTGAAAAACCTTATAAATGTGAATTTTGTGATAAAAGGTTTACTCAAAGTACACATCTTGAAGTTCATATGAGATCACATATGGGATTGAAACCTTATAAATGTGAATTTTGTGATAAAAGGTTTACACAAGGTGGTAATTTGAGAACTCATATGAGATTACATACAGGTGAGAAACCATTTAAGTGTGAAATCTGTCAAAAAAGCTTTAGTCGAAAAGGTAATTTACAAGCACATATGATTACTCATAAAGATTCTAAACCTTTTGTTTGTAAATTCAATGGATGTAATAAAGAATTCACTCAATTAGGTAATATGAAAGCACATCAAAATCGATTTCATCTTGATGTTATTAATGAATTGTTTAATAAACTTGCTAAGCTTGATGAAGGTATAGGAAGTATTGATAAGCTACCAAAAGAAGAAGCTGAATTGCTGGAATATTTTTCAAGTTTGTACAAAAACCTGAACAAAGGAATTAAGGGGAGAGGCAGAGCCAACTCTCCTACAAATTAGATTAATAGTAATAAAAAGTCAAAGGACAACATTGTATTTTTATCTGGGAGTAACAGAAATCTGGGATTTATCTGTTCATTTTTTTTTATTTCTGAAATTATTTTTGCAAGATAATATTTTTTGCTTTCATTCTAATATTTCTACTTTATAAAATTTGTATATTATCGAATTATTGTAACTATTAGTCTCTAAATTGTATGGTAAAAGGAAATATGCGTATTTTTCGAGCACAGCCTTGAAAAAAATATAACTAAAAGACTTCAGCATGTTTTTTTTTTCATTCTTACTTTAAATAAAACATAAAAAATCGAAAATTTTGAGCTAAGGGAAAATACAAAATGAGTGATACTGAGGAAAAAAGGCAAGAAGATGTTCAGATGGATGATGTTGAAGATAGTAATGATTTACAAATAGATACCAATAAGATTATTTTATTACCAGGTGCAACAAGTGATGGATTTGCCGCTTCATTTCAAATACTTGATGAAGATCATACATTAGGAAATGCACTTAGATATATGATTATGAAGAATTCAGATGTTGAATTTTGTGGTTATTCTATTCCACATCCAAGTGAAAATAAGTTAAACATTAGAATTCAAACATATGGTGGAATGACTGCCGTTGAAGCATTACATAAAGGATTAGATGATTTAGCTGATTTATGTACTCATATCGAAGAAGAGTTTAGTACGAAAGTTGCAGCAAAGGACTATAGCACGGAAGAACCTTAAGTAATTGTATACTTTACATGAATTGTATAGATTTTGTATTATGATAAATTGTTAGAAATGACAGTAAAAGCTGCTTAAATTTCGATCGATCTCCGGGCTGTGCAAATAGCACAAGAAACAAAAAAATTCATTGAGATGCGATACAAAAAAAAAAAAGAAAAAGGGTGGAAAAAATTTTCCTGCTTTATCAAGTTTTTGATTGCTGCCAGTTTTTTATTTCTTTGCAATTCCTTTTTTCTTCTTCTTTTCCTTCCCTTTTGCTCCCTTATCTTTTCAATTGAGCCAAATCAACTTTTACAGGACTACAATGGGTTACGAAAACGATAACAGAGGTTCATACAGATCATACGGTGGTGTTGATAAGCCAAGATTTGGTAGAGATGAAAGACATGGTCATTATGATAATAATAGAGGTGGTTTTAGTAGAGGTGGTAGAGGTTCATTTTCAAGAGATAGGGAACTTGGTGATAATTTGAAAAAGCAAAATTGGGATACAATGACATTACCACCTTTTGAGAAAAATTTTTATAATGAGAATCCAAGTGTTACAGCTAGAAGTGAAGAAGAAATTTCTAAATTCAGACAAGAAAATGAAATGACAATTGCGGGTCATGATATTCCAAGACCAATTACAACTTTCCAAGAAGCTGGATTTCCAGATTATGTTTTAAAGGAAGTTTTATCTGAAGGTTTTGAGAAACCAACAGCAATTCAATGTCAAGGTTGGCCAATGGCATTATCTGGTAGAGATATGGTTGGTATTGCAGCAACAGGTTCTGGTAAAACATTATCATATTGTTTACCAGCTATTGTTCATATTAATGCACAACCTTTATTAAAACCAGGTGATGGACCAATTGTTTTAGTTTTAGCACCAACTAGAGAATTAGCTGTTCAAATTCAACAAGAATGTTCTAAATTTGGTAAAACTTCAAGAATTAGAAATACTTGTGTTTATGGTGGTGTTCCAAAAGGTCAACAAATTAGAGATTTAGCTAGAGGTGTTGAAATTGTTATTGCAACCCCGGGTAGATTACTAGATATGTTAGAAATGGGTAAAACTAATTTAAGAAGAGTTACATATTTAGTTTTAGATGAAGCTGATAGAATGTTAGATATGGGATTTGAACCACAAATTAGGAAAATTATTGATCAAATTAGACCTGATAAACAAACTTTAATGTGGTCAGCAACATGGCCAAAATCAGTTCAAGGTTTAGTTAGAGATTATCTTAATGATTATATTCAAGTTAATATTGGTTCATTAGAATTATCAGCATCTCATAATATTAAACAAATTGTTGAAGTTGTTAGTGATTTTGAGAAAAGGGATAAAATTGTTAAATATGTTGAAAATGAAATGAAAGAAAAAGATTCTAAAATTATTATTTTTGCATCAACAAAGAGAAGTTGTGATGAATTAACAAGTTATTTAAGGAGTGAAGGTTGGCCTGCACTTGCAATTCATGGTGATAAAGATCAAAGAGAGAGAGATTGGGTTTTACAAGAATTTAGATCTGGTAAATCACCAATTATGTGTGCAACAGATGTCGCAGCTAGAGGTATTGGTATGTATTGCTTTTAAATTTTTTGTTTTTTCAGGGGACTGAGACAAGAGAAATTCCACTCAATTGTGGAATTGAGACAAGAGAATTTTTACTCAATTGTGGAATTGAGATTCATTTATTTTTTACTAACGTTTATTTTTGACAGTGGCATTATTAAGTTTCAACTTACAAATAGAATTCAATCGAAAAACTCAGTTGATTTCTATTCATTTCTTTCTTTTTTTTTTTTGGGAAGTGGGAACAAAATAAAGCATGAATTTAATACATAAAAAAATGCATTTAATATGGGGGGATATGTTACAAATTAAGAAGAACTTGACTGAAAAAATCAGTTTAAGTTAATACTATGTTACCGGTGATGAGTTTATTTGTTTCAACAAATAAAGTAATTTATTCTTATCATTGAATAATTCACCTTTCTGAGAGATTTAAAACTTTCTAGCTTTTCTCTCAGATGGGTAGTGATTTTTGAAGAAGAAAAAAGCAAAGCTAAATTCAATTTTAGTTTTGACCATTATTTTAAAAAAATTCTGAATACCGGTTACGGCGAAAAAAAAATCTTTTTCTTAATTTGTAAAACTAGCACCAGCATATATGCAAATGCATGTAAAATTCATGAAAGGGAATAATTTTAACCGATTGAAAAATTCTTAACATTGTTAATATTATCTTTTCTATTCGGTTAAAAATTCTTTTTATTCTTCTTACACCCAAATTGATTGCATAATAATGTACACTGTAAAAGTAAATTACGAATGGTTAGAGATTATTAAAAATTTCAATCTTTTGATCTTTCCATTCAGAAAATCTTTGAATATCCTTGTCTTTATTCTCTGGCCTTCCGTAAATGAGGATTTGAGTATACTAACATCTTTTTTTTCAAATTCTTTTCTTATTCTTACTACAGATGTTAAAGGTGTTACATGTGTTATTAATTTTGATATGCCAACAAACATTGAAGATTATGTTCATAGAATTGGTAGAACAGGTAGAGCAGGTGCAAAAGGTACAGCTGTTACACTTTTCACTAGAGGTGATGCGAATCAAGCACATGATTTAATAGTTATTTTAAGTGAAGCAAATCAAGAAGTTTCACCAGAATTACAATCATTAGATAAGAAACAATGGGGTAGAGGTGGTAATGGAGGTGGTAGAGGTAGAGGTAGATATGGTGGTGGTAGAGGTGGTAGAGGTGGTAGAGGACCAAGAAGATTTGATAATGGAGGTGGTAATGGTGGTTATAGAAGTACAGGATCAAATAATGCACCATTAGGTGGTAATAAAAGATGGTGATTGTAGAATCATCAATTTACTATTTTTTTTTACTAAGTATCGGAAATCCGTTTGTTGTTTTTGCTATATTCATTAGAATTTTTATTATATAATTAGATTAGATATTGAATTTAAATTTTACCAATGTTTATCCTTTTCATCATTTAAATTATATTGTAAACGAGGGAAAACGTAAGCATAAAATTGTTTATATTCTTGTAATTGTAAAGCATCGAAAGGGTTATGAGTTGTCCAATAATTTAAAACTTTATTATTTGGAATTTTCTCAAACAATGGGAAAGAATTTGAATTATTTTTACTATTTAATAAACTATGATGAAATTTTTGATCAATTAAATTATTATCTTTAGAAATTATATCAATTAATCTTGAAGTTAATTCATTTGATTTTAAACCATTGATTGAATTTGAACCAAAATTTTTAATAAATAAATCATTTAATTTATTTAAAAGTGGGGATTGTAAATATTGATCAGACATAATTTCATTAACTTCCATTGAATAAACCATTTTCCAATATTGTTTATTATTCATTGGCATGAAATTATTTGGACCAAACCAATAACTACCTTTATTTAACTTACCATTATTTGAAGGATCTAAAAGTGATAATTCTCTAGCTAATTGAATTTCAACATAAAGTGGATTTGAATTTGGATTTTGACAATAAGAAATTTCTCTAATTGAAGTAATTGATAAAATTAAACCACTTGAAAATGATGAAAATTTAATAAATTTTTTATTATAAGGTTTAATAAAATTTGGTAATTTACGGAATGTTAAACCAATTAATAAAATACCTAAACTTAATTGAATTCTTGATAAGATTGAACGTGCAAGTAAAGCATCATGAGCTGGAGCTAAAGGACCCCAAATAAATAAATTTGGTGATGCATACCTGAAAAATCTTTTATAAGCTGAAGTGAAGAAAGTGTCATTAGGATCAGATAATTTACGGAATTCTAATTTTGAACTATCAGTTGGTGATATTTGAACCATTGTTAAAGTGGGAGTGTTGGGTATAAGTGTGAGAGTGGGGGATATTGGACGTCGTAGCTGTAGCTTATGTATGTGTGTATGTATGATGATGGGAATGTTTTAGAGTGAACATCATGATCATGTGGCGGCTGGTTGGTTGGGTGCATGTGGCTGGTGCAAACGGAAAAAGAGCAAGGCTCAGTACAACTAAACACGGGGCTAGTACAGGAGAAGGAAACAGGAATGATAAGTAAGTTAACAACACTGGCTTTGCTGGTGTTGTGATTATAGTATACAATCCAATCAGTTACAGAAATTATTTAGAAGTATCCAAGACATATCTACCTAAAACTTTACCTTGTTCCATCAATTCGAAAACTTCAGGTAATTGAGATAAACCAACAACTTTGAAAGGAGATTTAACTAAACCTCTTGAATAGAAATCAATTGCTTCAGCAGTATCTTGTCTATTACCGACATAAGAACCTTTGATTTCAATTGATTTAACGACAGCTTCGAAAACACCAGTTGAAACTTTAGCACCTGCAGGTAAACCAACCAAAACAACTTTACCTAAACTTCTAACATAATCACAAGATTGAGCAATTGCCTTTTCAGAGACAGAAACATTAATTGCACCATGAGGACCACCATTAGTTGCATCTTGAATATCTTTAACAATATCTTTTGAAGTTAAGAAATCAACATAAACTTCAGCACCTAAAGATTTACATAATTGACCCTTTTCATCACCACCATCGATTGCTAAAACTCTTAAACCCATTGCCTTAGCATATTGAATTGCTAAAGAACCTAAACCACCTGCAGCACCAGAAATAGCAACCCATTGACCAGGTTGTAAATCAGCAGTTTTCAAAGCTTTATAAACAGTAACACCTGCACATAAAATTGGAGCGATACCAGCTAAATCTGCATTTTTAGGTATATGAGCAGCTTGAATTGCATCAGCGGTTGCATATTGTTGGAATGAACCATCATGGGTATAACCAGATAAATCAGCTTTTGGACAATTTGGTTCAGCACCTTGAATACAAAATTCACAACCTAAACAAGAACCGTTTAACCATTTAATACCAGCATAATCACCGATTTCGAAAGAGTTAACATTTTCACCTTTAGCAACAACTATACCTGCACCTTCATGACCACCAACTAAAGGTAATTTAGTAGCTAAAGGCCAATCACCTTTCCAAGCATGTAAATCTGTATGACAAACACCAGAGTATAAAACTTTGACTAAGATTTCATTTGCCTTTGGCTTTGGTACAGGAATTGTCTTGTATTCAATTGGGCCGTTGTTTTCGTAGAAGACGCAAGCTTTCTGTTCAGTTGGGATTTCGAAAGACATTATAAGATATGAGGATGAGAGATTTGTTTGTGTGTTTATTGTTTAGAGAAGGGAAGGAAAGAGAAGGGAAGGAAAGAGAAGAGAGAAGAGAAAAAACAAGAAAGATGTTAAGAAGTAAGAAGAGAGAAGAGGAATGGTAAGTCAATTGAGTTGAACGGATGGGCGAAAGAGTTGTCTTTTATAGAAAACGGAATTACGGTGACAGTGGAAGTGGAAGTGGAAGCGGAGGAGGTGGAGGGGGTGGAAGAGGAGGAGGAGGAGAGAGTATCAGAATGGAACAAGGGGAACAAAGTGGAGTCCGAGGGGTGGGGTTCCTGGCGTTGATGCTGTGGATCGGAGTACCAGCATCGACTCGAGGTGTCGTGTCGTGTCGTGGCTGGTGGATCTCACTGGTCCGGACGACAGGTGAGGTTTGCTGCGTTAAGGTTAATTAATCGATCAGTGGACTCCGAGCAGCAGCAGCAGCGGCAGCAGCAGCAGCAGCAGCTGATGGTTGTTGATTGATGGGGTTGGCCGCTGCAGGGGGTGCGCGGTGGGGTGCGCAGGCCCCGGGGTGGGCCCACACGCGGGGGGCGCACGCCCGGGCGCT